>JACXIT010000203.1:1296153-1383237 GCA_014737525.1 Bombus difficillimus | reverse complement strand
TTTTTTTTTTTTTTTTTTTTTTTTTTTGTTCTTATATAAATTACATATTCTCTAGCTGCTGCATGAGACTTGGGAAGTTGCGTTAACATATCACAATTTTTGTATTTTTATTTTTTGATTCTGTATAATCTTCGATGTTGAAAAGTTGACGAGAAAAAGGAGAGCTCTATTCGTTAATGGGTACTGATATTGAAAGCATTTATGAATCGATGTTTTATATACCTACAGTATAACGTGACTTATACTTCACTTAAAAAATCATCGATCACGATCTTTCATTTACTTCGGCTCATTCTTCCATTTCATCTGCATTTATGCTAAAACGAAGGGTGGAGAGATATGTTTTCGGATGATTTTCATGTCAATCGTAAAATATCTCAGATTAAAATCCGATTTTTATTTACGTAATCCACCAACAAGCAGTCCACCTTCTTATACATACGTGACTAATGTCGATGCATGTGATTCAACCTAGTCGCCTCTCTCCTAATGTCTGTATAATTTTTCATCTTTCAATCAGTTATTATTCTTATATTATTTTTTGTATACACATATGTAACTTTTATACGCTTTTACGAAAACTTTTGAAAGAGAGTTGCATCCCTTAAACTTGACGCTTTCGCAGTTTCTTTATTTGCAAAAGGTTTATTTTATTTTTTGTGACGTTTCAATTACATGGTAGCTAATACATTTCAAAGTTAAACGTAATGATCAATATAAGAGTTGCACAACCTGCACAAATATACGAATGCATCGCGGTTTTGCTCTTTACTTTTATGCATTTCTGTCCTAGTTCGGATTTTAACGCGATAGGTTCTTGCAATTATTATTTTACGTAGAATATCTTGTAGGAGATGCCAATGACGTTTATTATGTAGCGTTACGAGATAGTATAGCTATCTTTTTCTTCTTTTTTTTTTTTTTTTTTCGACGTAGAGCATTCGAATTTTTAAAGTAGGGCATTTGCCAGAGGTAGATAGATATATCCAAGTTAGGGTACTCGTGGCGGAACCAGCTTATTCACCACAGTTTTGACATTTGATGATGGCCAAGCCGAAGACGAAGAGAACAGTTTGCCGCATATGGACGGTTTCCAAAGCAAGCTTCCTCCTGGAATTCTTCCCCATGGTTTACCACAGGTTAAGGAAGTGCAGCCAGCAGTTACACAAGTGGAGCAAGAAAAGGAAAAAGAAAAACCTAAAGAAGGTGATTTTTCTTTTGTCTTAAATTATACAGTACAGAGCCTTTCGTGTCCGGATCTTCTTTCGATCTTCTTTCAATCTTCTTTCAATCTTCGTTGAAAGTAATCAAAATAGCTTTTACTGCGATCAAACTAAATAATTAATTATATGAATACTAATTTATAGTACAAGAACTCAGCGAAGAAGAGAAACAGATGATTATACTATCTGAAGATTTTCAACGATTCCTTGATCGTACTAGTAGAATTGTGGAAAGGGCATTAGGGGAATCTGTTAATATTTATAGCGATTATACCGGTACCATGGATGGTGAAGATGGAATGTGAGTAAAGATAAATGTTATTTAACATTAGGCTTTAATTATTCCTACACCAATCGTCCGCTCATTCTTGCTAAATAAATTAAATAAGACAAAAGTAAATAAGGATTGATACACGAAAAGGTTCGTCAATTTTATTATAGGGACGAAAAGAGTCATCAGCGTTTGTGGTTAAATCGATGGTTCTTCTGCGATCGATGGTCTCGTAATCGTTGCGTGACCTCGATGGATTGGTCACCTCAGTTTCCAGAACTTCTTGCAGCCTCCTATAACAATAACGATGACACTCCAAACGATCCCGATGGAGTGTGTTTGGTTTGGAACACAAAGTTTAAGAAAACAACACCGGAATTTATTTTCCATTGTCAGTCTCCGGTTATGTCGACCACGTTCGCGAGATTTCATCCTAATTTAATCTTAGGAGGTACTTATTCCGGACAAATCGTTCTCTGGGACAATAGAGTACAAAAGAGAACTCCTATTCAACGTACTCCATTATCGGCAAGCGCACATACTGTAAGTCGTTCGATAAAAAGTAACTTTATCATCGTCGGTGAAACTTCAACCCATATGAATTTTGTTTTAATATCGTTGTCCTGTAATAATAGCACCGCGATGTTATTTGTAATCCTGTTAAACGATAGCTTTCTACTTTTCGCCTAACGTTGAACGATAATAATGATTTAATCGCATTTATTTAACTTTATTGATCTGTAAAATAAAACAAAATGTACCGTAAAGGATGAAATTTTATCCACGATGGTATAAACGCGACTTGTTTCGACGATTGCTTTCGATGATCGATATACATATCCTAGTTCTTATTTTCAGCATCCTGTATATTGCCTAAACGTCGTTGGGGCACAAAACGCGCACAATTTGATAAGCATATCCACCGATGGCAAACTATGCTCCTGGAGTTTAGACATGCTGTCACAACCGCAAGAGACATTGGAGCTTCACACCAAACAATCGAAAGCAATTGCCGCCACTTGTTTGGCGTTCCCCCATGGCGATGTTAATAATTTCGTCGTAGGCAGCGAAGAAGGAACCGTATATTCCGGTAAACGAATTTTGTGAAAAGAAATTAAATCAATAATTAACCTGCAAACCGTTTTAACTCTCTGTATTTGTTCGATAGCTTGTCGTCATGGTACTAAAGCTGGTGTATTAGATTCTTACGAGGGTCATCAAGGACCAGTTACAGGAATTAGCACGCACGCTGTACAAGGTGGAATAGATTTCTCACATCTATTCTTAACATCGTCCATCGATTGGACGATTAAGCTCTGGAGTCTCAAAGAGAGCAAACCTCTATATTCTTTCGAGCACAATGGCGATTATGTTTATGACGTTGCGTGGTCACCGACCCATCCAGCTCTCTTTGCCGCGGTAGACGATTCAGGACGGTTGGATTTATGGAATCTGAATCAAGATACCGAAGTACCCACCGCCAGTATTGTGATCAATGGTTCTCCGGCTCTTAACAGAGTATCATGGACACCGAGCGGTTTACACGTAACCGTCGGTGACGATACTGGAAAGATTTGGGTGTACGATGTCGCTGAGGTAATATTACTTTTCGTTAATCTAGTATTTGACTAATTTAGCTTCGTAAATAATTATTTTAAATTACTGATATGTCGTTTAATTCACTTTCTAATTAGTCTTCGACACTGAAAATTGTAAATATAAATGTTTCTGTAAATATAGCATCTAGCACATCCAAGAATCGACGAGTGGAACAAATTCTTGTACACTCAGCAAGAGCTGAAGCACAACAAAGCGGACGAAGAACTGCATAAACTTAATTTAAGAGAACCCACTTCGTTAACTACCATACCTCCGCTGCTAGCGACATGTCCCCTCAGATAATTTCACTTTAGAAATTATCGATAAGATCGGCTTGAATACTTTAAATTTAAAAATCAAATGAATCTATAAAATATCTATAATCCTAAAAAAGAACTTAAGAGAAGCAAAGGAAAAGTGTACTGCACTAATTATAATTTATAGGTGTATTCTTAACTAAGACACCTTTATTCTGTATAAATTATTCAACAGCAAAATTAACGTATTAGTACTTCGTTCATTCGTAATTGCTGTGTATCGAAACGGCTACAGAGTCCACGTGTCCAATAGAAATACCTACTATCTATATAGAGCAACTTTAGCTCACAATCAGTAGCTTATTAAGGATGTGTAGAACATATCTGTGCATGTAAATAATAAAACGCTGTTAAGCACGATTTAAATCGACAAATTACAAAAAAAGGAGAACGTAATTCAGAGAAGAGACTTGACACCGTCGGATAAATCGTAATATGATATTTTATTCTTCTGAGCTTTTTTTCTTCAAAATATACATGTATCGTTTTCAGAATTAATTTTCAGAAATGTAAATTCTTTTCACGCTAACGTTCTTACCACTAACACGTGGAAAATAACACCGATATTTAAACATTTAAAAAATTCTAAACAAAAATTCATCTAATTTAGTACGATAACTTCTAATTAATTATATTATTATTTATATTCTTATAAAAAGTTTGACGTAATATAAACCTCATCATTTTTTTTGTAACGTGTAATTTATAGCATAGCGAGAATAGTAAAATTTATTGAACGAAGATTATCGTCGATTAAAAATGTAAATATAATATTATCCTTGCGTTATAATAAACTGCTGGGCTTTATCTAAAATGTGATACCGTTGTATAGTGCTATATCCAAATGCGTACTTCAGCTCAAGTCAAGCATATTCTAAAGTATACATTTTTTTTTTTACGAAGGAATCATTTAGCTTACAATTCTTTACACACTCGGTAATATTCTAAATACAATCTTTGTTAAATGTGTTTTGTAATGCGTATTTTTAAATTTAAGTTATAATAAATAATAATAATTATAGTAGTAAATAAGTTAATTATTTTTTTCAGTGATACAAATAAAATTTTATTTAAAAAATTCACACGTTAAAATTAATCCTCGTATTTTCAGATATAAAGTTAACCCTTTCAGATATTACTTGTTTCAACAAAGATATAGAATATATAGCATATAAAATTATAATAAATTTTATTATCAGTAACGATAATTCATTTACCAATTGAACGAACGACCTAAAAATATAATAAAGCACGAAATTACGTACTTTTACGAACAATTAAAATCGTAAAAATTTTGATCGTTGTTTAAGTTGTTCTCCAGTATATTTTTTAGGCCTACTATAATACGCCTATAACGAAACTAATTAAATGACATATTACTTTTATAAAGTATTATTTTATGTGTAAGTAAATTTTATTAGTTGCCAGTTGTAAAATGTAACGCATATGTATATTATTATACGTGATTTTCACTTGGAACGTTATTTTTAGCTACGTTCGAAGATCCAATCGCGGGCGTTGAAATTTTAACGAACTCTTCGATTTTGTCTCTAATTATGATTCTAAAAACAGCAAAATCCTAAATAATAAAAATCAAACATATTCAATAATATTATTCGATAATATCAATCGTATTCCTGCGTGTCTTCACTGAGTCTTGGCAATCGCTTGCAATTAACAACTAGCATACACATACATACATAGCACTAATATTTCACTTGATTTTGATCGTGCAGAAGCAAGTTTATGTACAACGCGTACTCTATCGTAGTTAAACAAATTCGTTGAACGTGTATATATATATACTACAGTGATTAGAAAAAGTATTTGCACAACACTCTATTTATTGTTGCATTTATACGCTGTTTAATTAGGTCCTGTAAGATGAGGAGTAAAACGAGAGGAGAAAACAAGAAAAAAGGGTTCGATTTTTTAAGAAACACGACGTAACAATAACCAACAGACAGACAAAATTCCCAAAAATTAGTTTCTTGGATTTTATAGCCGAGGAGCTGTATCTGGATGATTGTTTTTTTTTTTTTTTTTTTTTTTTTTTTTTTTTTATTATTCAATATACAGACATAATTCTTCTACCGCTTTTGAATTAATTAAGAATTAAGACAGTCTCCTCTGCGTCACACCGAGACCTTCTCTTACAAACCAAATATCTTATACTTCGTATTATTTATAGCAGTACTTTCGTACGAGGATAAAAGTTTGATACGTATTATGAAAATGAGACGTAGAATCCGATAAAAAGAAAAATGTTTTATTGAAAAAAGAAGCAAATACTTTTTGTAGCCACTAAACTTCTCGAACATTATTCTTTGACCGCTTTGTTACCCGTTTCTGTTCGTCCAAGCACGATTTGTCTCGTACATCGACGATATAAATAAAAAGATGAAATCACAGATACGGTCGAAGAAAAGAGAAAGATTAAAAAAGAATATGTAGGTGATCGTTGAATGTTTGCCAAACCCATGCTATTGCAATCGATGTACATCAAACTATTCTTCAGGTAATTGGAACGAAAACTTTGGTCTATAGTATCGAACGATTACAAATCCTATGCTACGGGGCGATTTACGCAATTACTCACCTAAATGTGAATCCAATACTATTAACTATACGTTAATCGTTAAAAATACAATCGTATTACTATTACAGCTAGACAATTATTCTATTCTTGCTGACTTCTCGTCGTTATCGTTACTGAGCAAAACGTATTGTTCTCGCGTAATTAATAACTTGTGCTGTCCATTTACTAACAACGTGGAACCTCTTCTTATGGTTCGTTTACCTAGTTCGATCGCTTCGTGCGTAAACATCACGTTGTTGTAAGCCTTCACGAAAACCGCGAATACGATTGTTATACCGACTAGAATTAATCCATACGAGGTACAAGGGGCAGCAACGTCGCTGAATGTTGTTGCTAAATAAATCCATCTGCGGATAGAAGGTGTCAGTTCTTCGATACCCTCTTCGACCCACATAATAGGAAATACTATGTCGGGAAAATTCGACACCACACCGATGTATGGTTGGTGTTCCACCTTTAGGTTTAACTGAACGCGCACTTTTCCTTCCAACGGCACGCCAAGTTTCTATAAATCAAACAAGTTGAGCTGTAGTATACGCGTCACAGATATCGATTATATTAACGTCACGTATTAACTTATAAGCTACACGCGTTCATATGTTATTTTTTAAACTTTATTTTATTTCATCGTCGATCTTATAGCATTTCATCGACGTATTATCCATTCCAGCGATACCAAACGATTCGTTCGCGACGATTAACAGTTTATAGAGATTTTCGATCAAATTTTCTCGTTCTCTTATAAGTAAACAAGAGATTTCGATCACGAAGGATTAAATCGCATTTAACGTATAATTACAAATCTGATATTATTCGTCTTCTTATACGATACATTTATTTATTTTTTTTTTAAATTACTTACCGGTTGAATTTTAAAGTAAGTTTCATGTATGTCCCGATTCGGTTTTAATCCGTGTACCGCGTCTAATAGCTTGGGATCAGCTTTGTAGAAATGCGGAAAGGAAAGGTAAACGGGTGCAGCTGAAATTTTAAGAGTAGTTTAAGCAATAATAAAAAGAATGTTTGCTGCGTGTTACACGTTCTTAGAAAATATTTTACCATACTTTTCATTTTTACACGCTCGTAGAAATATAGATACATTGTACCGAATTAATGAAATTTAACGAAAAACAGTTTTCAGTTTGTTTGGTATTACAGTTACACGCGTAGTACAGTTTAATTAGTACTTACTGTACTGACAAGGACTGATATTTTGCAATCCATTAAAAGGACAGGTGGACATGTCATCCGAACAGAAGCATTCGTTTTCTGGGCTGGTTTCATCGGGACGTCCAAACACAGAATCAGGCGGTGTATATAAATCTGCTTTAATTCCAGATTTTTTAACCGGACCACGATATCTCAAAGGTAAAATGCGACAAAGATCTTTATCCCAAATATGTACGATATCTGAACCAGTTTTATCACGGGGTGGAAAAAACGATCCTACGGGTAATAATTATGTTATTATAATGTAACGTACGAATTTATTATACGTTGTACTAGAAAAAAGATATTAATTGTAGCAATTAGTATCTTTTCGTTGTAATTTTTATAAATCGAACACTCGAGCGTATTACGTCTAGAATTGAATTGTTTAGAGGTGCGCTTAAATTGATCAAATGTAATAATAAATAATTCACCTATAGGATAAGTAATGATCGAATTAGTTAAATCTACCTTCCGAAGCTCGAATGGAATTGCAAGGTGAGTTTGGCCAATATGGCAAACGATCTAATCCATTTAAACGATTTATTAATCCAAACTCTTTCATATCTGTATGCCCCGTAAAAATAGTGGACACTTCCTCCAACGTGCCATTCCTCTGCAATTAAAGTTATCATCGTTATGTCTATTATAAAAGTAAGAAAAATTCGTTTCGTTTCTCTGATACGATACCTACGAAATACCGTAAAAATAATTAATTAATCATATTTAAAAACAAACGATCAATCTTTCACTTTTATATTTTTGATCTGTATTTTAATTGTATAATTTTGTAATTACCCCAAGGAGAAGCCCCATTTGACTCATGGGACGTCTTGCTTTCGGAAAAAATTGATGCGCGATGCTGACTAGCGGATCATCGTATCCAAAGACAAGTTGTTGAGCAGTCACCGGAACAAACGGTGTCATGTGCATTCCTCCCAAAAACATGTGTAATCCCAAATTAATAATTCGAGGTAGTCCCTTGCTTTGTGTCGACAACGTCTGAAAAATAATGCGACGCACGCGAGCATCGTATTTGCATTGATTGCACTGATATTTTAGTAAAGTTATGTTAACGACGCGGCGTATTTTTATATTTTACGATATCATCGATAATTAACATTGATATATATTTAAAGCGTAATTATAAAATTCCAGAATAAATCCTTCCACTACTCTCAAATTTGTATTGTATAAGAAAATTTTACTTACTAATAACGGAATGTTTGGTACTATTACTTTAAGGTTCTTGTCTTTCGACATTTCTGGTACAAAGTTTAATATCTTCTTGTGTTGATAACTTACAGTACCATTATTATGGAAAACGATATTTACCTTTTCCATATCTTCTCTGTAAATTATAAGTTTGAAATACTTTAATAAAATATTTTCTTCGGTCGAACAAGCCTAAAAATATATAATAGTCTAATTTTCCAATCTTGACATACTTTATTCGCCTTAGACTTCTTACAACTGAAAACTTATAAATAGATCGATCAAAATTGTTTTCCGTGAAAAAATATTCCAAAATTTCTAAATTCTAAAATAACGACTAATTAGGCAATTTAAAATTCATCGAACTGCGATTACTGTACGGAAGTATCGATCAAACTATTGAACTGAAATACCACGAGGATTCAAAGCGTGCAATTCCGTTTCTTAAATTGTGAGAACTACAAGTATTTTGTGATTTAAAACTACAAATACTTGTACATTAATAAAGATAAAAAAGAAATATAAAAACAATTGTACTTTTTAGATTAATTATTTACAATTACATAAATCATAGTAGGTTATTACTAACTCGTAGATTGAGATTATAAATTAAATTTTATGATTTTTGGAAAAGTATCGTTGGGATATTAGCTCTGATATTACATCGTCGACATACTTACCTATATACGAACGGACCAATTTCTTGCAATTTTGGCTTCTCGTTATATTGCAGAAAGTTTTCTGCATTAGTTACGTTGAATATGTATACTTTTGTCAGTCTAACTACCCCCGGCTTCTGCCAGTATTGAAACGAAAGAGAACCATTCCATAATCGCAGTTGCTAAACGAAAAACACGACGTTGTACACAGAATAAACGTTAAAAATTATAAATGTTGAAATACACTAAACGCGTACAACTATAGTTTATGAAATTAATTTTAAGCAATTGTATATATATATATATATATATATATATATATATATATATATATGAGAAAAATCATTATCTTTAAACTTAAATTTATTTCCAAATTTACATTCCTACCCATCGTCTAAACAATCTATTTTATTTTCGTTTCACAAATTCTTTTTAGACTCGCGCGTACAACGGAAACAACAAACTGAAATTTCAAATTTAAATTTCAAATTGGAAGATAACAAAATCGTAAAATTTTAAAATACATTAAACATGCGTATAATATATATATTTAATGTATGAGAATGACTGTGAATTCGAATTATGAAAACGTGAAAGCAAGGGTGGGGAAAATAGAAACAATCGATACCGTGAGGCAATAAATACAGAAACCGATTGGAAAGTATAATCGGTAGTTAATATTGTCAGCGGAACCTATAAACTCTATGTATATATAGATAGCTTGTTCTTCGTGAAAGCGCAAGGCCGGCCACGAAAGAGATTCCAGTTCTTGTTGATACCAGTAATTCAAGATTTGTACATATTCGAACTGTTCTATTAGACATTGGTATTATTTTAACTTTAACTTGTTCTTTCTCATATCTAATACCGATACTAACTGCAAACTTGAAATGAAATTTCGTTAAACAACGTTTTCAATGTCTCAAGATCTTGAGAGTTATTGGATATTACACGACGGAATAAATATTAACAAACGTTATTAAGTCGTGCAAATGTAGCTTTAACGAATATATGACTGTTCCTCGTGTAGGATATCTATAACGTTATCCGTTGCGCTAACTCGCAGAACCGACTGATGCAAACACTAATGTTTAACAATAAAGGTAACAATTTTGTATCTGTTACGTTACTTTATAGTAGGTTGTATTCAGTAATAAATCATAAACGAAAAGATCTGCCTTACCTTTAATATGATATAATCCACCCAAGGAATGCTGCTCAATATGATACCGATCACAAGGGTTAAAATTCCTATGAAAATCGCCGACAATCTACCTGCAAAGTACAAACAAGTCGAACAAATGAATTAACAAATATCGTTTTATAAAAACATAGAGGTATCGGTATGAAAAACGTTAATACGTCTTACGCATTATATTACGATTCGCGTGAATTTTACTTCCTTTTTATCGCTTGTATATATCATCCTTTTCCTACTTTAAGAAATGTAAAATAATAATGTAAAGTAGCTTCCGAAGAGTCTCGATGATATAACATTCTGAGTCGTAGTAACTATCTCGTTAAAGCGATGTATTATTAGATAATCGATTAGATAATCCTGTTACATTTAGCATACTCTGAAAATAGTACCTCGTGACATTCAAATGAGAATCAATTACTTAATGATACAGTTTTGTAAAATCTACGCAAACGTTTAGATATGAAATGTATATTACAAGAATTAAATGTATCTATATCTTCGTAAAGTACATTGCGCGTCATTTTGTACATCAAGATTTACCGATAATGTCACCTCGCTTTATACATTCCTGCAGTTTCTACGATCGCGCCTAATAAAGTAGAAACAGGTTAAAATTACGTGTAACCATTTCGTAATTTTATGTCGCAATTAGAATAAGACGACTCGAGCGTTTAGGAACCGAGTACTTTCAACGATATTTCATTTCGCGTATACTCAAAACAGGCAAAATGATTAAAGATAATAAATATTACATATAACGTGAAATCGTAACAATGAAATATAATGAAATAGTTATTAAAAAATGGAACAAACATTGGTGAAACATCAAATTTCAGTTATTCAAACAAAAATAGAGAAAACTGATAGTTTGCTTAAACATTTAAGGGTCCTATAAACGTTTTAATACAAAATATAATCTACTCTGCAATGTTATACACTTCTTGTACCTCGAACCTTCGAATCTCAACATTTCGTTTGCTGCTTCATTTTGCGTAGTAAAATTGCTCTGTAGCATAGCGTACATGTCGGTCGTTTTATGAAATAAACATTCATCTATCACGGAATGTGAAATGTTTCTTAGTATTTTATACTTTATATTTCGTATTTTACTATCTATACTATCTATAACGGAAAAAGGCATCTCTCGCTGGCAGATATTACGTTGAGAAAGTAGAACGTTTGGACGTTATAGCGATTTGATATAACGAGTAAATATGGATAATAAAGTTTTAGCAACGGAAGATTCTACCGTGTGTAATTATAAAATTAAATCGTCCGATTTTACTCTTCTATAAACGTACCGCTGTACTTCCTATATTATTATAGTTTATGTTTTTAATTAAATTACACGGTATAGAGATAACAAAATTTAATTTATTTTACTTGTCTGCTATGTACGCCGTAGTTTGTACGCCTCCTTTACCTTATTAAACGACGAGCATCGCAACGTTTCTGACGATTCCACTTTTCCCAACCGTTGTGAAATTATTAAAATGACAAAACAAGGTTTGCTTCGTCCTTCCTCGTATATTTAAGGTACCAGCTGGTTGACAGACCATTAGCGTTGCCCTGATAACCCTGACGAGCAAAGATTCCTCGATATGTTATACCTTCCAAGAACTTCTCTTTAGTCACGTTTTTCCCCGAGTCTCATTATCCTTCACCTTTCTCGCTTATCCCTCACCTTTTCTCATCCTCTCCACTCTCTCTTTCTTCGAACCTGTCCCGAAACCAAGTTAAACGCACTGTGTTTTTGGATCATTTTCAACCGAATCGTATTTGCCTCTCGTTGGAAAATTTGCTAAATTTGATGCAAATACGAAAGAAGCGTTGTTCCTCGTAAACGGTGGTTTCTCGTTTCAATGGGTTGTCAATAATTTTCCTAAAACGTTAAAACATTTGCTTCGTTGAAACCGAGGGAAAACGGAGACAAAAAATTCGAGAAACTCGGCAACGGTAAAATCGTTTAACATCTTCCACCGCCCGCATACATAAATTTATGCATTCACAAATATTATCCAAATCTAAAAACTCAAAGTGACCTTAATATCTCAGAAAACGAGTCCCTTGAAATGCGATACAATTCGTTGAAAACATTTTTCGATAGAACCGATAGGTAACTAAATAGCATTGTTTTGGACAGTACTCCTCATCGAGTCACCCTATATACGTAATAATTACGTATAATTTATAGTTCCGCCGGATAATTATCATGAAAGATATCTTCGATATTTTCGACGAACGAAAATTTTCCCTACGATAGCTCGATATGTGATAGAAAAATTATACAAATGGTTAACTTGTGCTGAAATCCGCGCTTGGTCGCCGGAGTATCCGAAAGGAAAGCTGGGATATCATCGAAGCAGGATCGACTTGCGTTAGAGTGAAAGGTTACTCTAGGAACGAGGATATGATAGTATATTCACGTAATACTTTAAAACCAACGTATATCGTTAGGAAAGTAGGATAATACGTTGAAAACGTACGATCAGTTTCCGTCCATTTAATTTCTTCGACCTGGTGTGCTCGTTTACAATTTACAGATGCGTATTTGCAATATCGAATATGTTAATTTGCAATGTCAATGTTAAATTAAAGCTGATCGTAAGATGGCTGGTTGTCTTAAATCGTGGATATTTCAGTTACGAAACTAACGTGAAATTTTGAAATCGTTAGATCGAGAACGAGCGAGTACGATACCAATATGAAACACGGATAATCTCGTGGAACAAGATTTAATTTAAAAAGCTTGTAGTTAATCGTTTCTCTGGCATCGTGGATAAAAATTGGCGAGAAAAGAATAAAGAATAGTCCAGTCTCCGAGATAATTACGTTTTATCGTTTATAAATTGCCAAGCTCGTTCTCGGAGATATTAACAATTTTTGAATTTTCTAGTTTTAGGATAGTCTAGTAAGTAGCGTGTATGTATGTTATTTTATGTTACTACAAAGTGAAAAATTTGAAAGCGAATAAAACCAAGAACGCATCGTTTTCGTGCCTGAATATCTAATCGCTATTTGGATAATCAACGTATATACGTAGGCGGCAGTTACCGTGACTTTTAAGAGCTCGATACATAACGGAAACGATATTTCCATCACATACGCTCTAAGCGTATAGGTAATAGTATATTACTGCTACACGTATGTGTAACGTTTCTAATATAATCGCTAGCTCCGTGGATTTTTACGGGAATTTTTATTTAAACCCGAGATAACGACAAACTCGTCCTTCGATTTGCCTTTGAAAAGTTTCACTTTCACTTCAAGGACGGGTAACGATTCTATGAAACCGTTTCACCGAGCATAAGATACGTTTTTTGCTTTTCTTTCTTTCTTTCTTTCTTGATGTTCAATAACTTTGCGATTAAAATATTCGGTGGGTAATACACGTATATCGATAAAGATTTCACATCGAGAATGGATTAACACGCTATTCCGAGAATATTTCCTTGAATCAGGCGTCCCTGGGAATCCCCATTTTTGATACTTGGTGACCGCATAAATATATATACATGTATATACAGGCTGTACCACGGTTTTTCTGACACTTCCGATAATTTGACGAAAGAATATTTCGAGCAAAGGTTAAAAGCCTCGATCATACGCGCGTTACAAGAGGAGCACAAACAGCATATATAGTATTATAATATAGTACCTATATTTGCAGCAGTTCTACTAATACTTAATTATTACTATTAAAAGCACGTTATAAAGCCGCAAATGCTTGCACTTGAATTTTTGTAAATATTATTAGTAATTTACTTATTTCACTTTATGTAATTGCGAGTTGTACAGCTTCGACGAGACTTTTGACAACGCAAAAGCAAACGCTGTAGCGTGCAACGCGTTAATCGGAGACTTCAATGCCAGAAAGACGCGACGGGTATGTGTTACGTTCTACGATAGAAGAGTTTCCAACGTTCTTATTTTCTTACCCGGTAACTGAAACCGTGATAACTTTCCGGCAATCCTACGCGTTATACAGGCAAGTAACACCAAGTTTAGCGTAATCGCGAGTTCATAGATCAATCGTGCCCCTCGGCTGAATGTTGTGGGATACTCGTTTTCTAGGTCTTGATCGTGAAAATAGCATCATCTATAAATAGAATACCAAAATCTTCCTCGTTCCCTATCAAGTCTTACCCATTTAGAAATTAACTTTTCCGTGTTTAATTTATAAAATCTTGAGGAATTTGCTTACAACTTTTTCGTTAAATTCCACTTCTCACGACATTGGGAACTATGCAAATTAACGACATGTCGAAATATACGTATACCCTTCTTTCTAATTATTAAGACAGCTATCGGCCTTGGTAATGTCATAAAAAATATGATTTACCAAATTAACGAGCAATCGATTAACCGAACAGAACCGTGTATTCGGGCAAGATAATCGTCCAAAGTACGGTAAAAGCTTGCAAGGACTATTTGCAAGACCTACAACGGCGCAATTAAAAATGTTTATTAAAATTCTATAACGCGCAGTCACGTAAAGTACAAAAATCTAAATAGTCTATATCTACAAACAATGGACGCGCTATACGTTAAAAAAGAATTTCGTTTTATTACGTACAGACGATCGATAAGATTTTTATCATTTAGCTCAAAATGCTTGGCGACTTAAACGACACCGTAAGGTAACTTATCGCTCGTAAACCACGAGCGGTGTAAATTATCAAAGTCATTGCACGATCTCTCCCTTCTCGACCGTCGCTGCTGATTACTAGTTCACTTTTTTTACGTGTCCTCGAAAAACTGACAACCTGAAGATGAAAATCTGTTGACGCGTCATGATAACACGTGCGCCTCGGTTAGCCGTATTTCAATCTTCCATAGCCTTGCCCATTCGGCTGTTCAAAGTACGTCTCATGCTACTCTTCTATATTACGGTAGAAGGTCGATCATCGTAACAGAACGTTGATTACTGGAAAATTTTGAAATGATTCCTCGAAGGATTTCTCGAAGGGGATTGTAATTAGAAAACATGAATAAAGACTGAAAGAAATCGTTACATTTTTATTCAGACACTGTTCCTGTTTAATATTTATAAAACAGTTTAGAATAAAGCGTACTACCTCGTATGATTACCTGAAAGTGATTATCTGATAACCAAGGTTTTATTCCTGTATTAATATTATTCCTTGAATTAATCGATTAAAATTGTATAACGTATGAATACAAAATGACTTTGTGAAATTTATTGACAGGCGTTATACGCGTCTGTTACTATTTTTTGATTCGCAACGAAACCAAGCGTTTGAAGTTGAACAAGTGTTTTAAAGTAAAGTTTTTATCCGACCAATAGCGACAGAAATCAATTTAAAGTTTATCAAAAAATAGGTATAGATAGCCTATCGTTTTGTAATACGTTTTATAGCGTTGACAAAAAGCTAAATTTCAATTACTATTCGATAACTATAATACTACCTACTATGAAATATTAGACTATAATATTTTGCCATTGAAATTTCCACTTGATCGCTGACATTTATTTTCTACTTTATACTACAAGTTAACCAGACGATTATCACGTACTTAATCATATTTATAATCTTCGTCAGGCCGTGCTGCGCTTAGTTTTTATATTCTTCTAGATATGCTATTAGTTATTGCGCTCTAATTTATCATTTAAATGCTAGACATTAAACTATGACTATAGATGAATATCGGATTAAAATATGGCATCGTTTATTTTCATTTTCCAATTTTACGATCATTATTTTCTTCTAGTTAAAAAGTTAGAAATCGTATCCATCTTGTAGAAAGTTTTCAGATTCGTTTAAGGATTAGTTTACCAAAGATTTAGCAAACATTAAATTTCGTCTCGTTGAGGTTAAAAGTATTTTCTCCTTGAAATGTCTCTTACCTATCACTGACGTTAATTCATCGATAAATAATCCAATCCTGATGAAATTACTATTTTATTTTTTGCAATATCCATACGGAATTAAAATCTACTTCGTAGTATTCGATCGCGCTTCTAAATATTACTCTAATCTAGCACTTGAACGCGTGAAACTTTTTGAATTTTAATTCTAACATGTAAATTACGCAAATGACACGTTGCTCCTTTTTAAATATATAAATATCGTAAAATATTTTAAAATATTCGACACATTTTGTCATATTATCGAGATACTTTCGGTATTAGTTACGCTTCTGCTGAATATTTAGCGATATTTTATGATTTGCGACGTAAATTCGCTTTTAATCGCACCTGCTGCGTAAACTTACACGTTCTGTATGAGAAAACCGTATTATCCCTGCTAACACCTATAATAATTCCTACGGATTCGCATTCTTAACTATCATCATCGTTAGAGTACTGTAACGCAAGAACTCTCACAATTATCGACAATCACCAGGTGCATACTGTTAGCAAGAGGTACTATTTATTCACGAGTCTATTCACCACTGTTCGTTGCTTGCCTACTTGAAGCGTTTTCCTATTTATACAAATTGTTCAAACATATTTTTGTAAGTTAATAGATGCGAGTTTACGAATTTATTTAATTACTTTAAATTTAACTTATTCTTACTTGTTGTAGGCTTAATTTATAATCATTTATCGATACCTTATAAATTATTCAATAATTTTCAATCGATCCGAATCGTAAATATTAAATATAGTTTTAACGCATCTGTAGATACGATATTAATTTTATTAATTTGCACGTTCTAGTTGTTACAATTTAATTATTAATAATTTCATTATATAGTAGATTTCTAAACGAATTGATTGATAAAATGTACTTTTTATTAAGAGAAGAACAAAGTATTACTATTATGTAGATGAAGCGAACCAATCAATTAAGTACACTCGATCACCTTGCTTGTCCTGTTATTATAGATAATTCGATTATTAATCCGACTTTAATTACATGTTCAATGTAATTTATAATTCAATAAATATTAATGCGATTTTTTCGAATATTTATTCAACGATCGTTCAATAACGCGAACTTTATTTCTTTGACAAGATACTTTTGCATAAAATATGAACATTAAAGGTATAAGTGAAGTATATATAATTTAGTTTATTATCGTTTTATTAGTGTTTAACGCTCGAGAATTATTTTAATTCCTTATAATTTATGAAATATACACATTTATGGTAGTTAATATCGCTCATTTATAAATAAATATAGATTTCTATTATCGACGTTACATAATGTTTCTTAATCGAAAATATTAAATTTAATCGATTTTTAAAATGCTGATGGAGACAAGGAGACACGTGCAGCTTTAATTACTTACGATTTAGATAAAAGCAGACGAAAGAAGTCAATTGTAGTCGTACGAAACGGAGTTTAAAAATCTCCCTTAAGTGGAATATAATCACGGTGCTTTGCAAAAATTGCTTGCTTCTCAAGGATTGCTGAACGGAAGCTACGTTTGCAACTATTTCTTGCACCATATAAGGCCAACGATCTCTCAGGAATGAAATTTACGGTTCATTCGTGTTTTATAGTATCTTTCCTTCAGGTTCGCCAAACTAGATGCGTTTGTACGCTCTATTATAATTCGAACGATCCCTCCATATCGACCGTCCAAGTCGATCGATAAAATTTCGTATCATTCGCTAATTATATCGCTAATAAAATATATAGTGTCAATCTATTAGAACAATTCCAACGTAATGGTGAGTTTCTTAGTAACGGTAAGTAACAGGCTATTATATCTTACAGATGTATCGATAATTGCGTCATACGTCTGTCTTGTACTATACTGCAATTAATGTCGAAAATGAGTTATTTCGATAACACGTAGGAGATCAAACGCGGAAATGTATGTATGAAAATATGTCTGTATGCGTAATTAATAGAAAATTGAACGGAATTAAAAAATAGGGAAAAGAAAAGGACAAACGAGCTCGACAAGGAGAACCTCTATAATTGCTACGGCGTTAACACGAGTACATACAGCCAGTGTAACAAGTGTAACTTTTTAACTGTGTCTGTGTATAAATTTACTTTTTTTTTTTCACGATCCCGACCAATTGCAATTTTTCCAAAACATTTTCACGCGTCATTTCGTAGATCATTTCTAACTAAAACTGAAAAAAGATTCGAGTCGTTCGATGCAATTTCGAAAAAGTTATACTGTTTTAAAGGATGCGCGGATATTTTTAACACTACCTGTATATGCGAATGTATCAGAATGACATTAAATACATGAACGTCGGTCTAGTAGAATAATTCTAACGATGATTTATATATTTTTTTTATTTATCCATTGAATTATTTACCAATGACATCGTATTATTAAAATTTATGGTTTTGTATGTCTCGCGACGGTGCAAAACACACACGCGGAATGAACGTAATAAATAAATATACAAAGTACAATAATCGTTATAATTTTTAACGGGTAAGCCAAGTCTTTATTTTGGGTTCCGTCTCTTTAGCCGCGTTCGTAAAAATATTTGCATAAAAATTCACAGTGTAATAACATCTCTATATTTCTCCATACATGTGTCAGCATTAAGTATCTTGATCTATGCGCGTACAATAAAACTGCGGAAGAGTTGTGCCTGGACATTGAACGGAACAAATAAAAGTCCACCGGTTCGACAATGGTCAATTTTCATTCGGTAGAACAAGAACCATGTCTCTAGGTTGCACAAAGTTTCGAAAAAAAAATGCAAGCGTTACGCGTACGATCGTGCATAGACGAAGGTCTTAACTTTATTTTGCTTTGAACGTTGCGACAATCGATACCCAGACTATTATTAGGAAAATATGTGAAAGGTTTTGAAAAGTAGCACGCGAACTAAAACATGCTCGGCTTAATTTTCCATTTTCTTTTTCTTTCAAGTTAGGGAATCTGGAACAGATGTAATTCTACGCCAATGTCATTGACCAGATTAAGCTCGAGCTGTTAATTCATTTTAACTTGCCACGTTGATCAAAGAATTTCTTTAAAGATCGACGATTGTTTTCATTCATCGAAGACCCTAAATAACTCGGATAAGCCCTAAAAGATTACAATTTTAGATATTTAACAAAGTTTTATTCGGACAAAAGAATTTCCAATTCTTAACTTATCCCAGATTTTATTTAAACATTTGGACTCCTTCGTAATTGAAAAATCAGACTCGAAACTGAAAATCTATAATGTTCGTCGTGAATAATACAAAATGTGTGCTATATACAGCTGTCACGCTCAACGCGCAAGCATCATATCAGAGGAACTCCAAGCGTTTAAACTCCTCGGGGAGCTCGTCGTCTGCTTGTATCTTCGACGAGCCCAAACGTCGATAACGCGAAGTTCTCGTAACTCGGAACTTGGATCAATTCTGCGGAGACAGAAGAACGATCGGACGCCGATGGTGACGTTTCTGGCAAGAGGCAAGAGCGATCCTCTGCGTCGGCGTGTAAGCAGAGACGCTAACGGGTGCAGGGACATTCCCGTTTCACGATTATCAAACAATCGAGAGCATAGTACGAAACGATGACGTCGCTACCACTTGAAGAAGCTGAATCGAAATTATCGGAGTACCTTGCAAGTCCTGAACTCTCTACGAATGTCCATGAATGTCCGTGCCACGGAACGTTGATCCCGCTAAGAAGAACTCGTCCGAGGGAAAGGCATACCCTACATGCAAGAATCCAAGAAGGTAGCGGCAAGAAATCCGCGGTACCTTGTCATCCTGGGAAATGTGTATGATTTACGCCTCCCAGGATGTCTGAGCCGCTACATCGACGAAGCGTCAGCGTCAACATCGATCCATAAAGACGACCGGCGGAAAGACGCAGCGTCCGTGACGTCTCGCCGTCGGATCGAACGAAACGCGCGTCATCCCGGTATGGGCCGAGTGCCAGCAGTTGTTGCCTCTCGCGAGGAACAATTAGGAGATAGCGAAATCAAAGAGGATCGCATTAAGGACAAAGGAACTCGACGGATCCGGTATCGCATCTCGAACGAAACTCAGGGAAACGCCTTCGTCGATCTCCATCTCGATACGTTCGACAACATCTGGAGCCAGTCCTGGAAGCAATTCCGTCAATTCGATGATGTTGGCGCGTGTCGCGACAAGACGGCAAAACTAAAGAGAAGAACGAAGCCGATTTTTAGTTACCCTCCTGGTCGTCGTAGCGGGGTACGAACGTTAGGCCAAGATCGAGACCGATCCTTTTGGCGCGAAAATTATCACGCGCGAAATAGTCAACAAGCGTCAGATTTTAAGGCGGAAAGACAACGTAATGCTTCTTTTTCTTTACGCTCTCCTTGCCTTTCGTACGATAAATTTTACGACGTTAAATCAATTATCTTTCGACCCAAGTACGTTAATACATTTTATAGAGAATTAAACATCCGACGTATGGCGTATAAAAGAGATAGATAGTTCCATGTAAAAAAAATCGAGGTGACCTTGAAATCTATGAAACGTTTCCACTTTCGAAGAAGATACACGTATCGCGTGATGCGTCATTCGAAAGCATTTCATTTCCCCTAACGATCGCTTTTTCTATCCTCTACCTCCTTAATGCTGCGGCTTGCCCTAATTGCGTGTGACATCCTGCATACATAATAGACGTACCTCGTAAAGAGGCGAATAAATATACAGACGTTCTACAGGTATTTACGCTGTTTTTTTGAACGAAGTCATGCGATGACACGCGAATAAATATTTTTATTCCTCGCGTCACGTAACTATCGCATCGCCAAAAGTCTTAAAATATCTTTCAAAAACCATAGTCTGTTCGTATATTCTATCGATAGACGAAAATATACATTTTTATACTATACAACTTTTTATTGTAGTTATAATGAAAAGCGAAATGAAATTTACTCTTCCGAATCGATGATACCATTTTAAGAATTAAATCATTTTAAGAGCTATCATCTTCCAATCTTTCCGAACACTTTAGACTTTTTTTACACATTTTTAAGGAAATGGTACGATGTAGCAGTGACGCTAAATGTCAATCATTTATTTGTTATCGTCGATCTTAGCGTATTTAACGGTTAGTAAACGCTTCCACGAAGTAAATGCACTTAATGCATTTATCACCGGCACGAAACGGAAGAACGTTATTTATAAGGACGCACGAGATGAATAGCAAACATATAGCCGTGCAACTTTGATATTTTATTGTCGATGTTAATGTTAACAGCTATTTAGAGAAAAGTAAATGTAACGAGGAATATCTTTAAAGCGGTTATACGTCGTATCTTGTACGCCTAAGTAGAAATATAATTGTACAGTTGTCTTTAGATCGTTAATGAAAAGAATTTTATATTTTTTTAATTTTATATCATATCTTAATTTTATATTTTTTAACACATTTTTCGTTAGCTCCGATTGAATGTATATTTTTATATTTCTAAGAAAATTACGAATTATTTTAAAACGTTAATAGCGTTTTACAAATTTCACTATTTACCTGTTTGATATCGTTTCTGTTATAGCAATACATTATCACAAACTGACGTATTAAATCATTTTTATGCAGAAATTTGCTGTCGATGAGTTTAAGAACGACTCACGGTACAGGGAAACGGTTAACTTGTACGCACGTGCGTTTCATTTACCAATTGCCGTTTGAACATAAGCAATTTACCACGAAAGATTGGCAAACCAACAATCGTAGAAAGTGTATATCCCGAAAGTAGGATAACGGGCAATATCCGAGGAATTCTTGTAGAATAAATTCGCTCGTATTTCGTTTTTACGCGCACCATCTATTCCGAATCGTTTTACATTTCCTGTGACGTAAATGTAAACGACGCACTGTGGCGAAATATCTCGATCATGATAAAAGGTAGATCTGTTATTGGTCATTGATATAATTTTTATTTCTCGAACTTTTAAAAAGCAAAATGATAAGCAACCACAATAATTTAGTAAATTGTACAAATTCCTTTGTACATTTTATTGTGCTTATTTCTCTATATCTATATTCAATATTACATAGAGTAGTAACACGTCGAACTGTCGCTTTAAAAACGGTACAACTTAAAGACATTGATTCCTCGAAAAATACAAAGAATAGATCTCGATTGTAACACACTACCTATTTCGTTAATCGAGAAGAGTAACGCCGATGGAACAAGAGCAGGTGCCGTTCTTACGTGTACTTTTGCATCTTGGAATTTCCCGTAAACGCGTGAAAACCCGGAGTCTAGATCCAGTAGCAAGTTGTAACATTAATATATATTATTGTCACATACGAACGATAGAGATATACAATAAAGGAAGCTATATATATTCCTTGAGAAATGAAAAGTAAAAAATGCTTCACGTCTGACGGATATGGAGATATTAACGATCAAGATAACGATCAAGAAAGAAAAAGAAACGGCAGGGGGCTGAAGCTAAATCTTCGTTCGGTTAAAAGGAAAATATTTCACTGGAACTGGCATCGAGGAAGCGATCGTAAATATCGACTTCTCGAAATGGATGTTCGGATCGAACATTCTTGCGCGTACACCGCGCAAACATTAAAATAAGAATGAAACGAGTATTTCACGGATTACCTTCGTATCAGAATAAAATATGTATACCGCTGGCCAACAAACACGTTACGACACGTACTCGTTTCATCTATTGGAGAATTTCAACTTTTACTTTATTTATTTTTTTAATATAAAATACTTTTTATATCTTAAAGACGCGTATAGAGATCCGGTACCGGCACGACAGAACGTTGAAACATGCGTTTGATATAAGGCCGTTCGTACTATTCGTCGCTCGTTCAGACACCGAGACGTAACGATTCGTACCGCATTGTATAAATTAGCCATAATGCGAACGAAATAACAGATTTATAATAAAATAATTGGAAAATAAAAAAAAAGAAATGGAAAATAACTACGATACAAAATATCAATAGGAGTCTTTTATACGCGTATAAGGACATTTTATCGAAATCGGTTGATATTGCAACAAGCGACGGTTATCAGTTTAAATTTTAATTACAAAACATTACACATAAAAAAGTTGTAAAAGATGACCTTTACCTTTTTCAAACGAATCCTAACTTTCCAATGTACGTATTGCTACATATAAAATCTGAAATATCCCGTGAAACGTAGTGTTTAAAAGCTTTACAATAATTCCACGTATAAAATATCAAAGTCGTTAAAATGCCCTAGATTTCATGCGGCATTCCAATAAATATACAGGTTCTAAGAGGTTTGTATGTTATTACTTCATAAGTATAGTAGCGCTTGCATATAATTATCTTTATACGTAGCGACAATATTTCATTCTGATATGATGGAACAATTTATTAATAATTACACAGATGAAATATCAGGATGTAATTAACTATATAACCACTTTACTTCACCGAAGCGAACTTTACTTTTCTTTGATCGAATACCGTTATTATTATAGTACTTCGTAACTATACAATATTTGCTTTTCTATTGCCCAATTCACGAGTATAACGAAGCAAAGGAACGTCCATTTTTTACGAAAACTAAATATTCCACGGTTCTGAACGATATTTACACGCACTCCGATTTTCAAACGAAGCATTTTTTCATCGAGTTGTACGTATCGTTTTCGCGATATCAAATTTTTATAGCCATACAAAAGTCCATATACTTAGTACTAAATGCTATAATATAGACAAAATGGTGTGCAAATACTTTCTCTAAACATTTTTCTTTCTTGTCGCGTACACCATAGCGAGTTAATCAGTTTCGCTATAATACTATTTAACACTGCAAATACCGGAGTTTCTTCCTCCTTCTTCCCTTTCAAACGCGTCTCGACAACAATCGTTCCTTTGAAAATCAAAAGCTTGCTGAAAGGAATGATTCTATTTGTTAACGAAAGTAGTAATTTTTTAATTTGTTTTTGTCAAGCTCCGAAAAGTCCTCGTAATCGATCAATATGACTTTACATTGGCTCGTTAAATTCTTTCAGTCGTCGATGGTCAATTGTCATAGAAATATAAAGAGCTTGCGTTATTACTCGAAACGGACGATGAATCCGTCTTCCATAAAAACGAAATAACACGACGCGTCGTCAGTACGAAGTAGGTTACAACGCTGGGAGGACCATCGGCAAGTTGTTATAGATGTTATGTACTTTTATCTCATCAGTACGATTACTTAATAGCCTATGAATCACGTAATATCGAATACGTGACGGAGCCGGTCGAGCAAGTCAAAAATGTCTGCGTTACTATGGACCGTACTTCTTCCAGAGTTTCTCTGAACAGGCCGAGAGTGAAAGTAATCTCAAAATTACCAAGTCCACGAATACGTGCGTATCCCTCTTGCTTTCGATCGTTACAAGCACCTTACATCTCTCTCTCTCTCTCTCTCTCTCTCTCTCTCTCTTTCTCTCTCTCTAGCTCTCCGGCTTATGCTTCAGAAACACGCTAGCCCTGGTACATACATTTTGCAACCCGCCGTGTAAAAATGTTTGGACAGGTGCGGTTTTGTAACCCTGACTGCATTCCAGCGCAAGGGATTAATCGTTAATCGGGTTTCCGCTGCGAGAAGAACTTTGACGCGTTACGAATAATCGTGCATGATTTTTTCCCAACCAAGGAAAGCTTCCGTCTGCTATCGGCTATTGAAACAGATTCAGATCGGAGATGTATACGATGATTTGAAAAATATTCTTTGGTCGTTGTTCCATAAAACTGTGAAGTTTTTACATTTTCCAATGGTCGCGATAAATATTGATTTTTAAACACGTTGGTTTTAAACCGCGGATTCTTAATATAAACTCGCATTTTTAAGAATGTAGAGGCTAAGGAAATAAAAGTTAAATAGAGGTTTGCTTCATCCGCTAAACGTTATAGCGGACACCGTACTACGAATATGTATTTTATATATCTTTGCATATTAGACGCATTCTGTACGTTTAAAATTTTCCATAAACGCATAAACATTCGCAATCTTTATACTCGTTGAATCGTTTGTTTCAATATAAGGCGGTTCATTAACGATGTTCTATCCTTCGAGATCTTTTGTCGCGAGTTCGGACGTAGCATCAATTTTCCAAAATGTGCGGCATCTTATATTAACTTTCATCGAGGTTTCTCGAATAAAAAAAAAAATGTTTAAGAAGACCTAGCCGTTCCATATGTAATTTCGATCAATTCTATTTTAATAAATCAAGGAAGATATAGACCGTATCGATGGCCGACTTGTGCCATCATCTTTGTGATTCATCTCTGACGTACCCATTTAGAAATTTCATTAACCCGATTGCACTATTTTCGTTTTTTTTTTTTTTTATTTCGTAAGATATATCGTATTTTCTTCCTTTCTTTATGATATTTCGCGACGTCCATTTGCTTATACAACGCGTCTCATTTACTTAATTATTCCCCGGTTGGAGTGGACTGTAAAAGAATGAAGTGATCTTATAACGATGAACGTCGGCGTTTGCAGTTGCGACGGAAAACAATTGTAATTGTTCTGGTTACCGTGATATCCCTTTGCTTTGATTTTATTTATGAGTTATTCGACTTATATTACGATTAGTTACACATGCTCGTCTCCGGACGCATTATGAACGCGTTATTGATCGATATTCCCATGTAGCGATTATTTTATAGTACTTTGCCTCTACCTAATCGATAGTACAAACTTCGATCGATTTGTCGGCTGATTTTTTCGCTAATTACTTTGAAAGTGATTCGATATCCGAAAAAGAAGAGGATGAGATATAACGAGTTAGGTGAGTTCGATCGCTAACTATCATATTCCCATGCCTGGATTCATTTTAAACGATTTTTGTTTTACCGATATATAATCCTAACCTCGAGGATTACAGAATGGTATTTGGTTTACAACGTTCCTATCAATTTTCGAGAACGGAATAACCGCACGAATCTCTCAATTCAATTTTTTTTAGCACGTTATAATTAATATTTAGCTAGCCGAGTGAGAATTGAAACAAGAAGCTACGGTTCTTAAGTAAAATTTATTATACTACCCATTTTTACTGAAAACCGATTTATAATTTAAATAGAAAATAGAACGCACTACCAATTCGTGTAATTTACCGCTGTACCTAAACGATCATTTCGAACAGTATTTCACAATTGCGTTGCAGAAACCGTGATTCCGTCGTTCGTCGTTCGTCGTTCGTCGTTCAAGAAGTAAAACTACGCTACAAAAACGAACAGCATTCTAACAAGTACAAAATCAAAGTTTATATGTATATGTACATTCTCGTAAGACATTACTTTCAATAATCTGTCGCATATGGCAAACGTGTTATCCGCTTTTAGTCTCGTATCGTAGTCGATGAAAGAGAATCAATGAATAAAAACGAAACCTCCGATTTCGTAATTAAAAAGATAATACGCTGTATCGTTCACGATATCGATACTACAGCAACGAAACCAGCTACTAATTCTTCGAATGCCAAACGACGTTAGTCATCAGCGTCAAACGACAAGATAAAAACGTCAAAAGACGTTAATACGATTCTACCAAAAACGCTTTCACGTTCCTGGGATTAATAATGAGATGAGATGTCTGGAAAAAGAGTCTACAAGCCTATGGAAAATCTATCGAGGATACAACAAATAGGTGAATTATTATGAAATATATATTTATTTCGAACATATAAAAAAGAAAAGAAAGTTCTGTAAGAGAGTCGTTATAAGTGACAGGCTAACCGTAGTCAATATTGGAAAGTTAGAATTAAAGCTTCTTTGCTAAGAAGATTGCTTGATCCGCAACTTTTTCTTATAGGTTTCTTCTGCCAGAGAGCTCGTCAATGAATGATCGCAAAGACAAAATGTCTTTGACGATGATATTGCTAAACTCGTGCCAAAGAAATGGAAATGAAACTACGAAATCCATAAGAGCAACGACGATTCTGACGATTCTGTTAATTCGGTGGTGTTTAAGAAGACGTTGCTTTCACCTTATTAGAGCGGAGGACAAAAACTGAGAAAAACTGGTTCGGAACGAAAGGCACATCCTGGAATGATACGCCACTTCGAAAGTGCGATCCCGTAAAAGCGAGCAACGCGATTTGTAGAAACAACTGTCTGGTTTCTCTGTAGCATTTGCTAAAAGCGAAAATACAGGACACGATATCGATGTGACAATAGCCCGTGAAGGAACTATTTCCAATAGTCGAGGTCGAGGTGCAGTAGGCTAGTAGAACAGGTTGTCCTACTATCGCGTATGTTACGCATCCTTCTGATTATGTTTGACTATAGCCAACATGCTTTACAGTCACGAGCGTCGGTGCATAGCTTGGTCAGAATCCGATCCGAACGCTGCAGCGCGACGCGACGTCCCGTTCTCTTCGAAACTTTTCAATCGAGTGAAATTCCCGGCAATAGCCACTGGCCAATTGCGTGGAAAGTTTGAAAAAGTAGAAAAATTCCAACGAACTTAAAGAAATAACTTAAATTACCGTACATCCATGTTGCATTCTTACGTTTACGCAAACGACGATATAGATTTGATCCTTGTGATATCGAATATTTATGAAATACTTGTCGTATTTCACGAACGTTCGTAAGTTTTGCAATCGTCGAAACGTTCGTTCGTTACGAAGAAAATATACTCGCTTACTCGTTAATAACGTTATCAAATTATGATAGTCGTCAAATTATTATAATTTCAATTATCTAGTAAATAATCTGTAGAAGAATGTATAATAAATGAAAATTCAGCACTTTATATATATTATAGCATTGAGCATATTATATACGTGTAATAAATTTTATTGATACGTACTTGTACCTTTAATTAACGGTGTTCATATCGAAAGATTCTTTGCAAGAAATTCTTTCCAAATAAGATAAAATATCAATTTCAAGTTCATCGAAACAACGGTTATGCAGCGAGCGTATTTGGTGTATTAATGTTAAGTTGAAAACGACCAGCTAACGCATTCCTTACGACGCATGGAGAAAACGAGAACCTCTTATGATAATTCAAGTTTCTCTGGTAACGTTAAGAATTTCTTCCTGATTTTAAGGTGGAAGCAGGAAAACTCTCTAATCTGTTACGCATCTTCGAAGGAAGTTTAACTTTCAGAGTAACATGCCTTTTAAGGATTTTCATAGCAACTTTTTTTCGTGCCTTTTAACATCGCGACGCGTTGTTTTAAATTTATTTGTCGCGTAAAAATATAAAACTGAAACTATCGTGAAAAGTTTACTACGTGTGATATGTGACTTTTATATCGATATTGCAATGAAACACGAAGATCTTATAATTATGCATTTGCTTTCAATAATCGCTAATTACGTTAGTTGCAAAAACATTTAAAAATTTTCTTATATAGAATAACGGACTAAGACGGCAGCTAAGTATCGAGGTATAATTACATAGGTTTGAAAGAATATAGTATTTGTAGAAAAACTCAGATTTATATTTGAAGGAAGCCATAACCAACGATAATATCGTTCAAGTAGCAGAAAAACAATTTTAAACGTTTGCTAACTTCAAAAAAGATCTGCCGATTCTAGTCTGTCGTTTCGTCAAAGCTTGGCAATAATTACGATTACCGTCGTATTTAAATTTGGAAAAAAATTCAACCGCATTATCTCGCGGAATTGAGATTCTAATCGTCGTGCTTTCGCGGTACAATACACGCGCTAATGCTTTCGAACAGCGGATCGTTTCATCACGATCTAACGGAACCATAGAGAAAATCATAGAGTAGCTACGATATGCTTACCGTGCTTGAGTTTCCCGTTCTTTGAAACGAGGAAGGACAAAGGTCGTGGAACCTTGTCCGTGCACAGGCCATCGCGTTGACTCGTTCTTTGTCCGAATAGAGCGTTTCTTCCTACTTTCATGTATTCTTTCCCCATCTTCTTTGGCGAACTGATCCCTAACAATGACCCTAAGAACTTCATTTTGAGCTATTGAGCAATCAGATTTCGCGATAATCATAAGAAATTTCACAATTTTCTTGAAACTTGCGCTCTAACTTTGCTTTTCTAACGCTAATTTTTCTAACGCTATACCGATCGGTCTTCGGCACGTTATTCTTCGTCAAAGTTTCTCGATATTATGCACGATGTAATACGCTATGAGAAACGTCGAAGAGATCGCGAAAGCGATAAATGCCGTTGCTAGAGTTAGTTTACTGTTAATAGTCTCGCTATTAAGATGCACGGTAATTCAGGTAATTGGATAATTCGTGCTCTGTTTATCGCCACTATACCGTAGAAATTTTGTTTCGGTTAATCTACGATTTCTTACGTTTTGAAAGTATCGTTTCACGTCACTTCTCCGAACATTGTTCCCGGGGATGTACGCGATCTCTTCTTAAAACATCGTTAACAGGAATCGTTTGCTCTCTTTCTTTCGGGATCGGGATCGATTCTTCCTTGCTCAAACTTATTTCCCGCTATATCTCTCTTCTTTACTCTTAGTCGATAGCTCGAATTACGCTTTCACGATCGTTCACGATCTTTAGCCTCGACGATCCTCTGCGATTTTCGCTCAGGTATCGCACGCTTCTATCTTCGTAGGGTCGTCTCCTGAAACAGGAAAAAGAGTCGACGTTAGTAAAGTGAGTTAATTTAAATCGTTAAGCTTTCTGTCCACGGTGCATCAAAGACACGTAGAAGGGAGGAAAGCAGTATCCGAAGAAGCAATATAGTAGAGGAAAAGATCGATCGATGATAGATTTCGATAAATAAATAATTTTAACAAATTTTATCATTCCCTGTGACTATAATTGTAAGTATTATTTGAACGTTAATTAGATACGTTATTCTGACATACGCGGTATATATTTATAACTCGTAAAAAGTAAAACTACTTAGAACTCGTAAGTAAGAAAATACATCATTCTATCTGTTCGTATTATTGCGCTTCTTACTTTCCTATATTTCTGTATAGAAATGAATCGCAAACTCGCGCTTTTACTTATACGCGAATAATTTTTAATAAATATATACAATAAGCGAAACCTCGATCAAAATTTAAGAACATCGTAGAAAGTGTAAATAGTTTCATCGTGGAATATGAAAGTTATTTCGGTCTCTATACGCGTAATAGTAACAGGGTTAAAGGTCGAAGAAAACGAAATTTCAAACAACACAGAGAATTCCTAATTGTACTTACACTTTCACTACTAGTTGAAACGAGTACTTAGTATTTGCTCGTGTGCTATATGCAATGGTTATATATGGTCGGGAAAGTAGTAAAGAATATTTCTCTCATTATAATATAACACCGCATTATGTTACATAAAATGTAATCGTGTTTTAGAGGAAAGATATTGTTTCGAGATAAAGGAAGGTACTACTACCTTGTCAGAATTTGTAGATACGCGTATAGTTTATTAAAAATCGGGGAAAAGTTTAAATCTTTCAACGAAGTAGGATTCTTTGACTTTCGATCGAACGAACGAATCGACGAACTTTGTAAATTTTGTAAAATTAGAGTTCTTTCGTTCGAGTTGGAGGTACGAAGCTACTCGTTGACCCATTACGAGAGAACCTCGAGAAAGCTACTTTGATCAACCGCTATTTACCTTTGAATTTTTAATGAAATCTATCTTAAAATATCCCAATTTTAACACGTACATGCAGAAAAAATAGAAAGTGCCGATTGGAAAAAAACTGTTAATCTGTCCAACATACGTTACGAAACGTAAGAATATATGTAATTCGCGTCGAGTGAATTCTACTTTAAGCATGACATTCGCATCTTATTACTGTTACAGTTTATTCTCTTACGTATACGATATTTCATCATTTTCGTGCCATTGTATATTCGTGCAAGAACTATTTACATATAATTAAATCTTATATCGTCTTACTGTTTATAAGACACAATTATTTCGAAAACGACTTTACGATTTTATGACGCAACGTTATTTATATTTTCGTTCTTATTCTTTATATGCGTTGCAATATAACGGCATATTTTGTTCCAATTACACGTATGATGATAGAGATGTATCCCTAGTAGGGGGTCCGCTGCCGCATAAAGTTTCATCTAATTTCATTAGTCTTCGATACTTTTCCACTTTTGAACTTCCTTTTTAACCATATATGCTTTAATTAAAAATATCTACATTCCTTGGTATATAATCGTCGACCGTGTAAACGTAAACTTGCCCGATTTACCAAACTAATATTTGCGTAACAGGATCATAACGGGATATTTTGCAAGATATTAGAGATAACATTCTGTAAATATCGAATTCCGGAAAAGTATCAGGGAGTAATTGGCTTAACTGTATTTTCATTTTCACGAGGAATTCGTCTCCGACGATAGTCGTCGCACGAATACATATTTCACTTCGGTACAAGTATTATGACAATTTCCGTGTTATTTTCATTCCCCATATTTCTTCTTCTTTCGATTCGTTATTATTATGTTAAAAAAATAGTATTGTTTTATTACACGTACTACGCTTATCTACTTTAGTCCACGAATTTGTCGATCAAATATTTTGGATAAACATTTTCTAATTTTATACGTATATACGTATACATACTTTTGTATACGTAATCGCTAACCCCGCGGAGCTTTTTCTTTGTAAAAATTTGTTCAGGCTCGGTGCAGACGTGCAACGCTTCGTCGTTGCGACGTCGTTGTGCGATTCGGCAGGATAATATTTTTAATTGTGCAATGCACACGATCCCCCTACGATATCGCGAGTGCGACGTCTCGGTGTCGTTGCGATCTCGTGTCAGCGACGTTGTGCGATTTATTTGTAGTTATGCAATGTATACAAGTCTGCGATGTCACAACCGAACAAACGATACCGCGGTGATTGCACGTCATTTGCCAAATCGCAAAACTGTCGCACAGCGTAACGACCGAATATCGATATTTTTGTTTTAACGTTACCGTGCTTCGTTAATTACCTTTCTCCGTCAAATGGATTCTTTCGACAGCGTATTGTCAGCGGAAGAAATTCCGAGAATGTAACGCGTGATAAGTATCGCGATGAAAATAGAAACGATCTACGCAAATTTTAAAGACGTGTCTAACACCGGAAAGACCGCCGTTAGTAAGTCCTTCCCTTTTTAAAAAAATTATATATATGCACGCACGTATGGTGTAGCAAACACACGCGCGAATCGACAATCATTTTAAAATACCTATTTACCATTATCTTCGAATATTCTAATACGTCTGTAAAAGATTATACACGAATACGACTGAAAGGCTCGATACGCCTTCATTTTCAATCGCACGTTGAAAGAGCAAGTCGTCGAGTATGGCAAATCGCATCGCAGTACCGGTATCCTTTAGCCGAGTTCCGCTGCCGTCGATTCATCGAACGACTCGATACTCGCACGAAAGTACGAATTAAAAATTTTGTTTCATCCTCTTTCGACTCAACCAAGCATCGCGGCGATGACACCTTTCAGAAGATCACCATCGTATAGTATTTTCTACCGTTTCCTGTAATAAAATACTTGTACACGAAATACGCAAAGCACTGCTTCGCGTATAGCTACGTTCTATCCGTAGCCAGTTTCAAATCGCAGCGACGTCGTATCGGTTATCCGCGACAATCGCATAGCGGCACCGCAACGGGATCGCAACCGGTGTCGTGCCGCTCGTGTGCGTCTCAGAGATCGCGGTGCATCCGACGGATACAGTGGCTTAAAATTTAACTATGCTTATTTTTGCGAAAGAAACTAAATATATGAATCGTAGTAAAATTAATGCAAACTATAATATACCAGCCAACGATCATAGCGCGCTGGAACCACTCGTTCTCGATCAGCAAAACATAAAATACAGATATACTTGAGGTGTATATAAACCGCGTAATTACTGATTTAAGTATAAAGAACGAACAATTATGAACTTTAAAGTATCTATAATTAGATTTTACGTGTACCTGTCGGATGAACCGCGATCTCAACCGTGACACGTAAATGTAGAGATATACATACTATACTATACGTGTAGTTTATAGGCCAAGTGTTTAGGCTATATAGAGTGAAAGCGTAGGTGGAGAAGGACGAAGGAAGAGGAGATAAGAGACGCGCGTAAAACTCTCGAGCCGTCGGACGAGAACTATATACGTTATAAATTAAACAGATTGCAAAATAGTAAACAAATTACAAAATTGATAAAAAAGTTAGTTATAACTTACGTTAGCATACTGTGAAAAGTCCCGAGCCGAGGAAAAAACTCGAACAACAAAGAAATAGCCTTGTCAGACGTTATGCATAAAGAAAATAGGATTTGTTGAACGATAGACACGCGATGAAACCGTTACATCCCCGAAGAGACAAGATAATGGTTCTATAGCCCTGAGAACTGAGAATTTCCTCGACAAGAATACGAATATACTTAACAGATCGTTGAAAAACGTTTCAACTCGCAACCAATTGTTCGTTTTATTGAAATAATTGCCAACTTTATTACAAAAAGCTTAACAGCTACTTCGATTATATTGCTTCCTCTCCTTAAACTGTTATAAATCGTTATATCCGGACTTGTGTATTCTTCGCTTGCGTTCATAAAAATGTGAATTTGCATATACATCCGCGGTCTACCAATCGCGAGTTAGATATGTGAACGACGAGTTTATAAATTTTTCTAATTTCGTGATATGTAAGCATCGTAACCAACCGCATATTTTGACAGCAAATGCAGAAATTATCTTTCGTAAAAATTGCACGAACTTCGTGGAAAATTCGATATTTCGTGGCAATGATTCAACGACGAACCGATTTCACCGACGTATGCGCTATAGAAACGAACGAGCGTTAGAAGTGAAAACTATTTCAAACTTTCAGTGCCTAGATTTCGAAAAGTGACGAAATGAATATAATATCCTTGGAAAGCTCGTTGGTAATTTAAATTTCTGTACAAATATCTTAGAATTATTGAGAAATTATATATGAACACAGTGGACTTGCTATGTACTTATCTATGTACATATGTACGTTACTCGTTACTGATACATTAATCGAGCGATTACTTAAACACACAGGATAATTGGTTATTTCTACGCGCGTTTCGCTTATCCATATTGATAATCTTCCGAGATTTGATTTTCAAAGGCGAACATATATACCGAATATTAGTATTCTGAAACGTTTAATAATACAAAATGGAATACGTTATTGCTCGTCAAACAAAACGATCACGGACAGATAATTTTAATCACGCTCTTTGGACGATCGACTAACTCTTCGTACGAGATATTCGTTTTGAACTATTTTATAAATATTCGACAAATAAACATTAAACGCTAATATTAAAAACGCGTAAGAACAGTGGTCTGTAACTGGAGATTTACTTTCTATGTACGTACTTCTTATTATACAAATGTTGTACTCTGCCTTAGTTAAATACTCCTTTTCCAAACAAATATCGTAAATACTTGTATAGCTGAATAAAGTCCGATTCGAGGATCCAAACAGAAATGTAATAACAGATATTTGTATTATGTATATACAAGCAAATTATTTAATAATACGTATTTACATATTAATAGTACAAGAAGAAATACAATTGACGTAATGGAGATATTGTAATATTTACGAGAAGTATCTCGTGGAACAAGTAAATAGTTCTTAATGGAAATTAATACCGGAATCGAACTTTTCTCATGTAAATATGATATAAGTACATCGTAATCTGTCATGTTTTCTTCGTATTTCCCTGAATGAATTAGACGGCACGAATGATCAACGTAAAATGGCATAATCATACAATCGTAACTAGGAAGAAATAATTATACGTTCGAGTCACAGAAATTAAAGTTTCGACCTGTCTAATTTGCGAAATACGTATACGTACACGTACGTATGCGTTACGATACGTTTTCTTCGTTGTAGAGGTTACTTCTGACGTTAGCATCGCGTTAATATTCCACGATACGTTCCATCAGCGTCGAACATGCTGAACGTAGATGTTTTCAAAGATCTGTCAGTGATAACAATTTGGCATCACTACGCATTCCATTGAGAATTAAAGGAGTAGCAAACGAAACGGTTAAAACTCTGTTGTCTTAGAAAATCGCGTTATTAACGTATCGATAATAAAATTAGCGGATGATCGAACGCGAGTACGGTCGAAAGAGTGATTTCAAATTTGTGACGATAGCGTATAGCGGTTCTATGCAATTGGAACGAGTTGAAACTGTTTCAAGTTGTTAGAACGAAATACGCTTCGGATAGACGTAATTTTATGCGTTCTATTATATGTATGTTTAATTAACATTTACGTTAGAAATTTGTTTGAAATGAAATTCTAGGATTATAGCTGCGCTAAACGCCATGCGGTTTTCTACTCTCTACGAAGATGTATTTAATACTTAGGTGTTAAATACCGGAAGTGTTAAATACTTTCTTTCCTAGAAATTATCTCTATGCAACTTTCATTTCCATATATTTTTAATGAAGCGTGTTATGACAGATTATATCAATGAGAGTGTATGCTAATATAGTCCTTACATAGCTGATATACTCGTTAAAATTGATCGACATAATTAGAGAAAAATATAGTATTTTATAAAATTTGTATAATCTTTTAAAATATGTAACGATATCTTTACGATCGAATGCCCCGTACGACCTAAATAACATCGTAGATCAATTATAACGTAACAGTGTTCTATTTGTGCAAACAATGGATCTATGTAGTTGTACTAATCCTCTATTTTTCTGTAAATACTAATTTCCTCTAAATACTAATTTGTACGACGGCAAATACGAAACTGAAAATGTTACATATAAGTTAGGAAAATGCTGTTGTATTCTTAAGAAACTTTCGATAATTCTTTTTTTTGTTTGTTTAACTCGCGTTAAAAATTCAAGTATTAAATTACCGATTAGAATCGAACCATCCAAGTACGTTATTAAACACGAATCTATGTTGTAAAAATCTGTTTAGTAAACGTAATGAAACGTAAATGTTACAATAGCTCGCGATTGCATCGAAGTTTGCAAGACTCGATAAATTAAGGAAGAATTACGTTGTGTTGCTCCAGGGCCTTAAGAAATGTTTAACGATCATGCGTATTCGCTACAAATGCAGATCGAAGTACATCTAGATGCGTAGATACATATGTACGTAAGTACGTTGTACATGTACATTTTACACGCATTTGAAATTTTCAACGCTTATATCGCAATCCTATATTGCCTTTCCTTGCTCTCGCTATCATTCTTTCTTTCTCTTCTCCTCTTGGTTGGTAGAGTACGCTTTCTTTTTTTTTTTTCCTTTTGTATTTTCATAATTATGCGTTTTATGATTGCTACGCGAACAGAAAGGGATGGACGTTTTAAATGCGACGCGTCTCTTCAATAACAAGGTTCTCGGTGCTATCGATCTTAGAAATTTTGTGCCATTTTTTCGCGAAAAGGAAGTTCATAACACGAAGATTAAGATGTCGTTTTAGAAAATAGTTTATACAATGGAGAGTATTTTGAACAACTCTTTCATACTTTTCAATTTATGCTTAATACTATATGTATTATTGAACAATTTTTACGGACATCTTGAAAATTAAGGCCGAGCGACGATTACCACGTATAAAAAGGCCGAACGAAGATCACTAAAATCGGTGACGTTATTCCTATTCCCAATAATTACCAAATCTTTTAAACAAAATCGTCATACGAAGTCAAGCAAAGTCTCGCTAAAGCGCTCTTTTATACATTTTATATACTTCTTATAGAGATATTCGATTTATAAAAATCAGCCGGAGCTAAGTAGAGAGATGTGGAGAAATCATCGAAAGTTGTCAGTTACCAAAAGCTAATGCGTACCAAGCTCGATTTTACGTTTCATCTAGTAAACTAGTCTTTCTAATTTCTTGAAAAAATTCAAACTGATTGGCCGAATTTAAAAAGAAATTACTCTATTTTCGAGGACGTTCGAACACTTTCGTGAGTTACTTTATGCATCGCATGAAAAGTGTTGAAATCCATAAAAATATGTATTTGATGTTTCCGGTACCTGCTACGATTTCTGTATTGAATGATCGGAAAAGTTATTCAATGATGTATCACGATAATACCGTTGGTATTATCGCGATTCGATCGTATCGAACGTTTTAGAGAAAGCGGTAATGCATGGTCGCGTCTAATTCCTACTATTTCGTTTCGTATTTGGAGCGTAAACCATTTCTGAAATTTGGTATAGCAACGATTTTGTATAACGTTTCGAGCTACATTTACTTTCATCGATATGCTACACCTTACTTTCAATTTTCTATATCGCGTTACAAAACTATGCGAGCTTACGGTAATCGTTATATTCTATAAAGACGTCGTATTACTTTTGGGAAGATCTGTTCGAAATATTTTTCTAAAACCAAACGTTAACCCCAAAGTAAAGTAATAAAATAGCTATCGTTATTATAAAATTGTATCCAAAATAGAATTTGTATTATATACGTTACGTTTGTCTCGCAGTAAAGATACGACAATTTTACAGTTTTACCTTTTCTTTACAAAAATATATAAATAAAGAGATGTTGAGGTATTTTTATTACTTTTTCATTGTTTATACGTTTCTACGAAGATATTTAAAACAATCCTGTTAAGATTTATGGAGCAGGTAACGGACGGACGCAGCGGACTCATTATACGTATAAGAAAAAATTGTTCAAAACGAAGACCTTGACAACGCGTTTCAAGGTAACTATTCGGCACCTTGAAACTTCGCGCGTTAATAACGTATCAACGATTCGACGATTCAAACGGTTTCTCAACGATTCTATATCTCTTCGTCTTTCCATACAATTGTTTCGTCAAAGGATTATCTTCTAATTTAAATATGAATTGTCATCTAGCGACAATTCAAATAAAAATATAATAAAAGTTACTCAAAGTCGCTCGATCTTTCATCGACGACCTCGATATGTATATTTTCCTCTTTAAACACAGGAAAATAACGGTAAACGATTATCTGCGATGTCCTAATTGCCATTACATTAGTAGCGGGTATGTCAATATTGACCGAGTTTATTCTATTTAAATTGTCAAATGCTACGAGAGTGCTAGACGTATCACAGAAAGTATTTTCTCGAATATTTAAAAAATTAAATTTCATTACGGTCGATGCGAAATTTAATTCGAAGGTGGAATTTAACAAATTCTAAGTATGTTCGATCGATAACGACGGTACAATGTATTTTCTATCCGCTGACTACGTAGAAATACGTAGATGTAATGACCGCAAGGACGAATGGTGCGCCCGACAGAGTTCACTCGCCGTCTATTTGCGAAGGAGGAACTGTGATTCCTGACTTTCCATTTACGTCCACGAGGAGGGACAGAAACAAGCGTGACGCGCATTTCCTACCGTTATTGCACCGAGAACCTACAACCAGATCGGGCTTTCACAACCTTTCGACATTTCCAAAGGAAGCAAAGTCACAATATCAAGGATATACGTACAACCTAACGATAATTAAAAACCGAAAGGAAAATTGAGCTCTATGATAATTTTGTTAAATCGTTGATATGCAAATATATAAATAATACGAATAAAAAATAGGACTGTATATGTCGTATAAAATAAGAACGCGTCCTATAAATGGAAACCGTCTCGTCGAATTACATATCGCCACGCATTCCACGCTCGAGCATTGCCTCCATCGAACGTACTTGCTCCGTACATCAGCAATAAATAATCAGCATTTGTCTATGGTACTGTCTTACGAGAGATTGTACGTTAGATTGCACGGTAATAATCCCACTTGATGCAAACACGACGAGGCAATGTACGACGTGCTTAGTACTAGAATAAACAAACGCGAAGAAAACGATGGTGGTTATGGATCATTTACGGTGAAATTCACCGGTATCTATCACCTTCGATAGCTATCGGACCTTAAAATCTTGACTGATCGAGTTGGCGTACGTTAAAGGTTACCTAATTTCCTTTTTCTAAAACGACCACTTTTATATAGAAATATCGATTAACTCCGCAGCTTCTTGTTATTTATGGAAAATATATAGAAATAGTTTCGAAAACGAAAGTCTAACGCAACCGTTTTTATCATAAGTACGATATTACGAGCTTAACTACGGTAGACATTACACTCGTCGATATAGATCGACAACGATCGAATAGATATTGCACTCGTATATATTGCGTTATAAATATAACGAAATCCTAAATAATAGGCTCCAAGTTGAATTAGTAACGAGTTCGTCTATCGATTTTCATACGCTAAATAAAATATAATAGCTAAAGAGATACAAATTAAACAGAGATTTGTTTCATCTATCAAATATCGTAACGATCGTTCCATTTCCGATATTTTACGTATTTTTGCATCTTGTATCGAGCTCTATAAATTCTACTTGGAAATCTGTCTCTGCTCCTCCTTCGGAAATGAGACTGTACGCAAAGAAAATCGTATTCCATTTCTTTCGTTTAGATTAGAGGATCATCGTCCCAATACCGCGGCCAATACATCAATACTACCCAATACTACTACCCATCCGATCTATCAACAAGACCTACGAAGAAAACGCTCGATCGAACTTCCACTCTGATTATCCGCCAATTCTTCGCGATTCCCATAAAACCAACACAACGCAATCGCGTTTATACAGTTATTTCCGACGTTTCTTCAGTGACATAAAAAACGTTTACGCGCTACAATCACAACATCGTTAAACCAATTTACCGAAAGTCCACATCTGGACCAATTGTAAAGAATATATATATATGTAAAAATATGTAAAGATAATATGTATAAAAGAAAGAATTCTTTCTGTTATCAAGTTTTCGCCAAAAGTTGTAATTTTTTGATCGAAGATTTTGAAAACGCTTTCTCTTTATACGACCGATGCTACTATCGCAGAAAAATCCTGGCAAGCGAAGAGACGGATGGTTCGAAGTAAACATTCCAGATATCGCGGAAAAGATACAGGGAAGCATTTATCCCGAGCTTGCGGTTTCCATTTGAAACCGCAATTCTCGATATTTTTACGATATTCTACGTGAATCGTGATAAAAGTTTATATCGTTTGTACCATTAGCTTGCATCCAGTCCCCATATTTCGCCTAGATAAAATTATTAGCGACAGCTTATAAAAATTACCGCGTCGCGTACGATCGCCTCTCATTTTATAAATATCAATTTCCACAAATCATAGATTTTTCAGTTTCCAACCTATCGTTCGAGAACGTAGAAGATATATTTATCGCAAAATTTATTACATTCTGCGATATATTGAACTTTATTCGGATGACGGTAACGTATCACGGTTGTAATCAATTACGTCACACTATTCGCGAAAGGTGAAAGAAAAAATTGCTACTCGAACGGTTTCACCTTCTAAGAACATATAACAGTGGAATAAATACATTTTCAAAAGCGTTAGGTAATTTTCACCGAACGATTCGGCGATATTGCAACGAGGAAGATCGACGCCTTCTTCGTTATGCTGCGAACTGTTAGACAACTGCGAGAAATCTAGTTCGGCGATGTTGAAACGCGAATCGTCGATACGTCGCCAATGAGATAAAATATTCGAGTTCGCTGGTCCTTCGTTCGTGTTTTTGCAACGGTAAATTAACAACGATATCGTCTACTAGATCGTCGAATTCGAAATTTAAATAACCAACTTTCCGAGCTTGTAAAACGATAATTAATTTTCACGTCGTTAAAAGCATTGCGTTACATTAATTTTATATTTACAAAATTATGAATATTTAAGCAAAGGAGTATACGTTCGACGCGTAAAATCCATTTTGTCTCAAAACGGGAAAGATCCAAAAATACGTTGCTATATCAAGGTGCTTAAAAATAAAATGAAAGTCGACTTTGTCACTTTTTACCGAGTATTGCTTTATCTTTGTTCTCGCTTTATGTAATAACATGTTAATGCAGACGATCTTTGTAGTATATATCGACGAAATACCCACGAAATTACTCGAACGATAAACATTTAAAAGTCCTCTGCGCTATTTGCCGTTAGTTAAATTTATTCAAGCAATTACATAAAGGTTTACGTTTACGGTTAGGTTTGTCGTAATTTGGCAAATTTTGACTTATTTTCGAGGATATGCCGAGTCTCAATTTGCCGAATACGTTAAAAAAAAAGGTAAATTCCTCCACTTTACTTTCGAAAAACTCTGGATAAGTATACTTGTTCGAATGGCCAAAAAATTGATGCGATCATAAAGAGAAAGCGATACCTTTGCGAAAGCCTGTTCAGAGTGGACCGCGTAATTTTACCCCACTTACTATTTCCAAATGCGTTTTTTTCATTAAGGACGATTCGATGTGAAATTGTTACATCCCGAAGTTATATAAAAATATAGAAATTATACTTAACGTTTTTTTACAGAACTATACAGAACTATATACAGAATTACACAGAAACGTTTACTTAAAACTTTTACTCGAGATAAGATAAAACGTGATTTTATGTATCAATAAAATGACATGCTCGTGTGTATATATTTGAGAAATACGTATTTATTTACGGAAGCAAGGTAATAAAGAGTTATTTCCGTTTTACAGCGAACAAGCGTGTTTACAGCGACATTTAAACGTTTTGACAGTGACTGATCAACGTTGCGAGGCAGCTGAACTTGCCCTAAATATCAAATAATAGTTTGAGTAGTTCCAGTCAACGTACCGTGTAATAATACAGCGAAACGTGCCTACAGGTGAAACGATACAAAGAAAAGTTCAGGTTAATGGTTCTGTGTACGATCTATCGAACAGATATCGTTCGTTACAAAAGAAAGTTATATGTAAATTGCGAATTATTTAATCTCGATTTCTAAATAATATGAATGACCTATTTGTTTAATTTCGTTTAAAAGGGTGAAATAGTATCGTAGAAAAATACGGTATAATCGTTAAATCGAATAAAATCTAACAAATTTCAAGTCGTCGCTGTGATATTTAAGTTAAGACGTTTATTCGAATTCACGAGGACGCGCCGTAACGACAGTTTAACGACATTACGAGAAAGAAATTAGACGCCTCGTAAACGGAACGAAACGTTACCCGAACCTTGCGGTAATCGTTAAGGCGAAAGGTCATACATCGATGTCCTGTTGCATCCAACACGCACATAGCGCAATATTTAAATTTATGCCGAAACTTTGCAGTGCCAACGAGACACTATCGATGATCGGATTAGTAAAACGAAAATAATATTCCATAGCCTATATGATTATCAGATTGACTAGAGATTTTTGTACAAAAATGGATAAAATATTCAAAGGAGAATATTAGTTAGAATCTTCAAAATTTTAATCGTGCCGATAAAAATATAAGTTCGCGCAAGAATCTGCAGCCTAATTACTAGGGTAATATCGTTTAGCGAAGAAGTTCTTTCGTCAAGTTCTTTTTTACAAAAAATCCAATTTACGTGAAAACGATTTGCGCGAAAACGCGATCGCGGATTATTTAATACTTGCCGAGAAGAAAATATTCTCGAAGAACGTAGAATAGTCTTATCGTCGAACTTCAAAATTTACCGTTTTATTGTTTTTATGAAAATTAGCTCATCGAGTACGCGGTAAATTTTCAATTCCACCTCGGGATCGAACGTTACTTAAAGAAATTTTATGCAGGTCGTTCTTTAATTATTACATTTAATTAGGTAAACAATACGTGATCGTTCAACATCTTCGTAGCTGTCTTTAAAATTGCACGTACGAATACATACATATCGATATATATACGATATGCGCATCGAAGGCAAAATAATTCGAAGATATTGCTCTTATCGGTCGTTTAACAAAGTTCGCAGCTTATTCGATCCACGGTACGCTCGGATACAGAAATATTTCACAAATCTGTTCCATCAAACGCGACAAATTTTATCAGCCGTTAGAAATTCGATCAAATTCTCTGTAATTCGCGTGTACGATCGACGTTTCGCATGCTTTCTTCGTTTATCGTATCGCGTTAACCCGCTCGTATTAGCGCGCAAAATAACAAAGAATATTAATTCACGGATTAGCAGGTAATTTTCTACGCTGTAAATCATCAAGTAGATTCTGTATCCGTTCATTGGCCTTTAAATTCCGACAATTCTCTTGTTACAAGATCGATCAGCGACACGCGCGTCATTTACAGGAAACGCAACTTTTATCGAACAAACGAGACTACTAGGACTCGTGACCGTATTCTTTGCTCCGTCGCAGATGATAGGATGCGTAACATCCACGTTCTTCGCCACTTTCGGATAAGAAATTATTCATATTTACTTACGTAAAGTAGCCGACAGACGTTCCCTATATGCGCGCACAACCAGGTTCGTTAACTGGTCGGTAAAATCCCTCTTTATGTAACGCACAACAGTTTCGTCGAGGTAAGCGATTGGAAGGAACAAAACCGTACGAGGCAGGTTTCTCTATCAGCAAGGTGCTACACGCGCATATTTGTCGGTCGTACTCATTTAGACCGTGATCGCCGTTTCCCTTGCTCACGATATCCCTCGTAGGATTTCCTCTTCAACCTACTTTCCACCTTGCAACCAAGCCTGCTTATCACTTTGTCGCTCGATTGTTTCTCCACTGACGGACGATCACCGTCGGATTCGTCCCTTTCATCGATTTTGCGTATCTTCTTCGCGCGTATCGGTCTATCCAAAGAAATCAACCATCGGTGATTCTTTTTGAAAATTTGTCAAGCGATGGTGAAAAACTTGAGTACCAAAGTTCCAGCGGGGTGGTATACAACTAATCGTGACCCTCGAAGCAGCGATGGCACATGGTTTTTCAGGAACGATTAGCGACCAAAGGAAGGGAGGCAGTCGAGTTTTGTATCGGAAACTCTTGTCCTTTATTTCTACCGTTCAAAATTTTGATATCTTGCTCTCTACGTTTGCTTGTACGAGACCAAGGTAGAAATATCAAAATCCAAAAGAACGAACGTATCTCTTCCTGTGTGTAGCAACGTCGAACAGGCAGACTTTCGCCGAATCCATCACTTTGGCGGGACAAAATTTGAAAACTTCTGAGAACGGTTCGACCTCTTCCTCGACGAAGATTCGCCGCACGAACGTGAAAAGGTATAGAATCGAAGAAAGGATCGTTGGTTTCCGAAAGTTTGACGGCTCGAAAACGAATGTTCGAAAGATACGCGCGCGTGCTCTTCGATCCTGTCGAATCGCGAGGTGAATGAGGAGATAGCGAAACGGTATTGCAGCGTGGACCACGGTAACGAGAACGCGGTGCCCACCAGCCGGCCAAAGAAAGTGGTAGGGACAGCAGGTAAAGGTACGTCCCGAGAACTATCTATACGTCACGCGTCGAACCTCGCTCTCTTGTCGTCGGATTCTCCTTAACGAAACTTTGCTCGCTTTACCGGTCCGATGCGAAGTGAAAATCTCTCTTATCGCGCGAACGCCGTAGGAAACTATGCGACTGATGTTACAGCGTGTCGCACGGATTACTTTCGACCGCGTTTCAACCCTTGGAAGGTCGCGTCACCGTTCCACGGATAATATTCGAACAGTCATTTCCAGAATGTCGATGAAGTAACGAACGTAAAAAAATAAATGTTTACTACAAAAATCTATGCAATGCGTATAATATGCAAACAAAATAGGAATTTTCGATGTATCGTAATTGCAACTATGTACGGAGTTACAGCGTGTTGATCATGAAATTAATCCGTTTATACTTGTCCGTGATCAGCATGCTGTGATAAATTAATATATTTTCGTAAAACGCTTCGTCTCGTATATTTTTTACGTCAGAATCCTAAAAAGTTGCAAGACGGGATTGCAAAACACGGATAGAGAGAATGGGCACGACGAAGGATAAGCTTTAAAGCTTTATTTCATATAAATACATCGCAACGATGCGCAATTAGTGGCACAATTCGATGATTAATTAGCGATAATGGATACGAGGTTGTATAACACGAAAGAATTCACAAACTAATTTGCTTTAAATTATTCTAAGTAAAATGAGTATTTTATACGCTATGTAGAGCATAATAAATTAAATGTATTCTTAATCGTAATTTTAATTATTCTTTATCGTAAATTTAATATACGATAATATAGAATAAATCGTTTGTCGATGTATTTGGTAAATATAATTAAAATTACAGCGAAATTGGCTCTGTTGCATAGAACGATCTTCAACAACCTTATTTTTAAACTTATTATAATAATCTTGCAGAGTATACATATAATCTCGTACGACAAAGAATTCGATTAACTTTCTTACTATTGATAATGAAAGATTTATGCCAAACTCTTATATTCTGGTCAAACTAATTTGTATATCCTTTTATATATATAATATATATATGCACACAAAATTATTATAAAGCATTTTTTACGGATCGTTAAAACGTGCACTGTCAGATACAAACAGATAATTACGTATAATAAGTTAATCGTGATTTCATACTTCTGATAATATCCGGATTCGGACCGACCTGGTTTATCAACCGAATAGAAAAATAGTACGTATGCGCATAACGAATTTCAACTACGCTCAAAATTAATGACTCTATGATCAAACGAATACAATTTTCCGCGCTATTTTGTTCAACTCTTTCTAATCTCGGTTTAAATCGTTTGAATTCCTATTCAATTTTTGCAAAATGTATACATATTCTTTCCCATATTTCATAGATTTTCATAGATTTTCATAGATTTTCATAGATTTTCATAGATTTTCATAGATTCTCATAGATGTAAAGGAGAATTTTAAAACATTATTTTATTGAAATAATGTTTACGATATAAGATATTTAATTATTTGAGTATCCGTTAACAAAATGTTGACCATTCGTACAACAGCATTTAAATTTTATTCCAAGCACGAGCGCGTTTAATATGTATTTGCAGCCAGAAGACGTCCAACCTGAAAAAATATACGAATTTTAGCTGAAAAGAACATACGTCAGAGTTGTGTAATTAGAAAACATGTCAATATTGGCGCAAAAATTTTAAATCCACGTCGTGATACTTTTTCACAGTACCAATGTCAGTCATTTGAAAAACGTTTCTTCGAAAATAAAAGACCTGTCGTTGGCTAAAACAATTGATTTGAACAACGCGCTTTACGTATGTAGGTAATATTTTTGACTGTAAAACAAATTCCTGAACATCCTTGAAACTTCCATCGTTTTTAAACAACCATACCGATATAGAATATTTTCTTTCCATTCCGATCAAAAATATTTATAGATGAAATATTTTTAACCTTTTACGCTATATCTCGAATACAGATACCTTAAATATCGAAATATCATTTTGAATTATCAAATAATATTTATCTTCGTAGGAGAAATATAATTTGCAAATTTAAAATTAGAAATTTCATAATTTGACGTGATTTAATAATCGTATAATCGTAAAGAGAAAATATCGCATAAAGATGGTTCGGATAAGATACAAAGAAATATTGCAAAATTTGAAAGAATGCAAAATTGGGAAACAGGCAACGTTTCTAACCAACAAAAACGAATTGGTTAACCCCATGACTTTCTTGTTTCGCGTGTTTCGCGTTAAGTAACCAATTAAACGTATAAGCTTCGGTTACTCAAATTTACTTGCACGTCGTCATTGTTTCTTGCGCAAAATGATATTATACGTGAAAGGGAAATCGTTACGATTATTTTTCTTTGACAAGTTCATAAATCATAGCTAACCCATTGTGTTTCCAATTACTAAACTTATGTTATCATTAACTATAGTTAGAAAACGTTAATGAAGGTATACAAACAGAGCAATGCTATATATAATATGCAATAAGCCAGATTGTAGCTCCTGTTTAAGTAGTGGGACCAATTTTATCCTTCTAGAATCTTCTTTTTCTTTCCATAAATTAAGCAATGTATTTACGAGTGCGATTTTTTAAATGGAATCATAGATATGTATTTGTCAAATATATTTACTTTACCTTACCATTATTTTATTTATATCTGAAGTTCTGCAGTTAATATTATTGCTGCATACGAGGGTATAACATAAAACATAATCTATATTATATAAAATCGTATTGTCAATTATTAATCATATCTATGTAAGATCGTTACCTCCATAACTAAAAGACACAATCGTGTAATAGGAACATGCGCCAACATGATCAAATGTACGCTTATTGGTACAATCAAAACGTGTGGCGCTATCTCCGAGTTGTTGCTAAAACTAGAATTAATTATAGGCGAGAACACAGAGGGTGTTCGATGTCACCAGACTCGTTTACACGATCATATTCCTCGCTCAAAAAAGCCTGTCTAGTAACATCATTTCTCTATCTCGAATAGTTTCCAAGATATTCCAGAAAATATTTTAAAGTTTGGCTATGCGAGTAACTTATAAATGAATTTTATAAAACGTCTTGCCGTGTCTCACTCGCTTCCTTTTTTATTCTTTTACTCGATGTATTTATAGCAGAGCAATCAAAATCAGATAGTAGCGATCAATTTATAAAGAATAATCGTTAACAAACTTTTTAAATTACAATGTCAAAGAAAATGTTCGAATCGTTAAGAATAAAAAATACCGAACAAAGTAGAAAATGGGTCATAATGTTTGTAAAAACGCAAATATGTAGTGATATCGTAGTGCATGATTATTTTTCAAATAAATGTAAAACACCATGCGGCATAGTGGTCGGTGACACCAAACTCCCTCTGTGTTCTAGCCTGTAACTAACTCTAGTTCTAGCAATAACTCATAGATCATGTAGGCGCGTCATGTTTTGATTGTAACTGATTGTAGTAATAAGCGTACACGTGACCATGCTGTCAAATTCTCGCGAGTACGGATTCCCGCTTGAGTAGTATAATCCTGTATATTGGATGTTTATCGAGAATTGATCTATGTAGTCTACGTGCGATATGCTATGATGCCCCCTAACATACGTCTAAAAATTTAGCGACGTTGAAAATATCGTCTTTGCTGATGAAAAAATGAAAAAAAAAATGGATCCGATTGGTCCTCATGAGCCTCCTATCTTCTGCTGGGAAATTGAAAAGAATTCTACATTTTCTACGGGATGTGACACAATAATGAAACATCTCCTAACGATCATTTACACTTCTGTATCAGCGTTTTATTCTTTTTCTTCGTGCTCTCTAGCTACTTGTTCAGTGGTGATTGTATTTGTGCTACGTGCACAAAAAAGGCTCTTTTGTATTCTATTCTAGACTCTCTCTCTTTCTCTATTAAACCCAGATACTGTATCTTTTCCACACCGGAAACGCATTTATCTACATTGACGGAGATGCCCGTATTCCTTCGCTTCTACCTATTCTAGACTTAACTGCTTCTCGTGCTCTTCCAAGCTGGCAAGTGTTATCAGCATGTCATCCATCTAACAGAAAGCAAAATCCAATGTACAGAGTATGGAAAGTTTTTTCATACAAGAATAAATAAGGCAGATACTTAGGTGATTCCATTTAACTAAACCACTCTGTATATACATTAAAAGAGATGACGTAATATATCGTAATAATTATTTGTCTTTAAATTGTTATTTATATCTTACCCTTCGGTTGCAATAGTTTTTTCGCCATATCATTTCATTCATCGAACATTCCAATTGAAAAAATGTCATTCTCATAGATTCGTTAATCGATTGATAAAACAAAATATATAGAATATAATAGAAACAAAATACATTTGTTTTATTTATTAATCATAATATTTTATGATATACAAACTTAATTCATGTAAAGGAAATCCGATATTATTATAAACTATAATTATCTTTCTTGATTTGTATCTTGGTCAGAGAAAACTTTTTTCAACACCCGATAACATACATCTATCTGCTCGGGATTTTCTTCTTGCTTTAAATCCCTTATGTATTGCTCCAATGTAGATTGTAAGTTCAGTTCCGGGCGCCGACATTCTTTTAAAGCAGGCAGAAAATCATCGTTGGTCAAACCATCGAGAATATTTAACAGCTGATCTCTGAAACATGAAGGATCGTTTTGGTTTGTTTCGGTTGTATAAAAAAATGATGGAAATCATATACTACCTTATCTCTGGAAGCAGATCACCGATGGCCAGTAAACCTATCGCTTGCTCGATCAAACCCATATTTACCAAGGTTAATTTTAAATTATTTACATTTTCCTTGTTACAAAGAGACGATAAGAGAAACGCAGATTTAATTTGCAACTTCTTTATCGAACTTTGCATAGCTCTCAAGAGGACAGAATATCCATCGTTTATGTCCATGTATTTCAGGGATATTGGATGCCCTCGAACAATGCCTATATTTAGTGTATAAATAATTTGTATCGTCAATTATAAATGAATGTAAATATGGCATAGGTGTAATGAATAATGAACAAAGTATAAATCAATACAACTGCTATTTGAATAAAAGTCTTTTACTTACAGGAAATTGCATATAGAGCTTTGATCTTAACGGTTTCTGCAGGATCTGTATCTATCATATTCAATAATATGGGAAATAGGCCAGTTTCTAGAAATCTTTCTTGGCAAAAGGGATTATTTTGAGCTAGTTCGGCAATTATATCTGCTGCTCTCCATCTAATACTGCTATGAGGACAGTTTAAACATGGACCAAATATTTGAAAACCTCCTATTTTATAAAAATCATTAGCGATATCTATATTATCTACAAAATCTGCAATCCTTTCTAATGCAGATTCGTGTTCTGCTGTGTCATCGTCTGGCCGCAGGTCAACTACATTTGACAACAATTTAATTGCTTTCTGTAGTTCTTCAGTTACATTACACGATAATGAGCTGAGCGTTTGTTTCAGAAATTCACGCCTCTGTAAATACGGTTCAATTTTAATCAATTTCCTATGGATATTCTATAACGTTAAAATACATTTATGTTACCAACTTCTTCATCCATAGGTTGTAATTGGATATTACTGTTTCTATTCTGAGAATTGCCTGCTTCTACAGCAAATCTAAGCAATCCTTGTACAGTTGTTGGTTGCCTAGGTTGGTTTGGTAATGGTTCAAATACTTGCGGATCAGTGTTATTCATGTTAGATGGTCCTTCAATTGATAGTGGCCTCGCGTTGCTGTTTACGCGAGGTTGTTCTTCTGTTTTTTCTCGACTGTTTGGACGTTGAGAACTGAAATATGTAGTATCCGAAAACGGATAACCTATAATTACTTTCGGATATCAATCATAAATAAATATGACATTATAAAAAATCAGTTTTACTTCTCCATTTTTTCTGTAACTTTAGTCGTCTGCGCTGCACCCATTAATCAATTAAATCAGTCTCGCGTAAAAGTTTCTCTAATAAAATAAAGACAAGAGAGCATTATAGAGTTCAATCTGTATCACTGCTAACGGCCTCCTAGATGCAAATTCCAGAAACGGGGAGAATTTCCAGATAACGTGTTTTTCTTATTGAAAACAATTTTGAGACTAGACAAAATTGGTTAAAGGCGTAAATAACTTTGTCACACGCGTGCGCGAAAGTACTTGGAAACTTCAGAAAAAAATATAAATTCATCAATTATCGGCTTTAACCAATCTATTATGCATTAGATGATAAATATTATATTGATGATTATAACTGTAGATGATTAAAGAATGTTATATTTTACCATTAAATACGTGTATTTATTAAAATTTGATACAATATATATATATATATATATATACACACACACACACACACACACATTTTGCAATCAAGTATATCGATAAAAACATTTAAATATTTTATTACATTTCTTCTCCTTTTTATATAATACATATTGTATATATTACATATTATTACATATTACTGTGTGTTATACGTATTTTATATTATAAAAATACAGATTTTCAGTATGTACAAACTATTTGTAGAACTTCACTCTGTCCACCTATGAGAACAATGTTGGTTAGTACACACATAATATAATCTCATTTCTTCTTCTGCTCGTCTTGTTTGTGCTTGAAAGAATACTGCTTCTCTGTGGTTACACTTTGGACATGGATGCTCTTCGGTTCTTGGTAAAGTAGGGTCTGATATGACATCCGCAACAATGTGTGTCAACTCGCTGAAATCATAAAAATTATAGTAAGATGGAACAACAGTAAATGTATTAAATAAATCCTTTTTTAAGAGCTCTTAAGTATATGCTTAAAAGGAAAGTACCCTTGTACAAGTTTTTGTCAAAATTTCATAAATGTTGTTGTGAACGTATGAATATACAAATTATTACTTTCACTTACTCTATTTCGTGCATAATTTTATTTACGTAGATACAATTGCTATCAGCAAGTTGTTTGAAATCACAATTTCTACACTAAAAAAAAAAAAAAATTGATTAAATTAAACAGATTTCGATGTATTGATTCAAAAAACAACGTACATTTCATATATATACATATATATATATATATATAATACTTACTGCGTACATTAGTACTTTATTCTCCTTATCTTCTTTTGGATATAACATGTTATTACATTCTTGACAAAATCTAATGCCGACGAAACCTGGACCATCATCGTGCGTATCATAACCACCTATTTTAGACATATTTCGCGCGCTCCTGTCTCCTTCTTCTGCAGTAAAATATAATATATATAGATAGATAGATAGATAGACAGATATAAAATGCAATGAAATCAATGTTTATCTAATACCATGGACAAAAAAAGACAGTTACCTTTTAATCATGGTATACATAGATTTAAGATTATACAATGAATCAAAGTATTAGAGATTAATAACAATTTCGTATATATGTATATTTGATGAAATTACATCTCGTCATAACTAGCTATGGAAACACTCAGAATAGCATCAAATAATAATTATTTGTCAATAAAAGGAAAAGAGATACATCGGTACTTTATTTTGGAATATTTCTCTAAACCAATTAAATTCACGAATAAAATTAACCAAACAGCAATTTATTTTCATTGGTTACGACACAATCGATAATTTTAATAGAAGATATGTGTCTGAATCGGTTATATAGGTGAAAATTATATAATATAGAAATCTATAAATTATATAGTGAAAAAAGAGAAAATTCAGAAACATAGAGGCATAAAGTTGTTAATATAAAAATAATCGCTTTAACCAATTGTCGTCTGAGTAGTGTTTTAATATTTTGGTGCTATACGTTGGAAGCTTGAATCGATGAAGATGTTGATAACCTAATTTCGTTAAAATTTGTGGAGCGTTCTCATGTAATGGCGCGAATGTGCATAGAATATAGAATTCAGTTTGGAGAGACAGCGTCTTATTTTAATTAACAAGTATGCAACATAATTAGATTTGTCGAGATTCGTAAAAATTTTAGCATTAAGGAAAAATGGAGTGGCGTTAACAAAGAAACGAATTTTCAGAAATTATTATTCTCAAACTATTCGACCGGTAAAACCATGAAGTACGTGTCGTTAGTGTAGTTATTCGATAGAAGATGAGATTTAATATAAAATGAGAAACAATCCGTTAGTATGATAGAAGATTAGTATGATAAAGAGCGTAGAATAGAAATATTTTGATTGAAATATTAATTTGCTAATAGAGATTGTATAAAACGGTGAAATTATTGAACTAAAAGGGCAAGAAATTTGTACGACGTGTAGTAAAAATATACACGTAGATAAATAATGTATAAGTATAGATGGAAGAGTTTTAGAGTGAGGTTCAGAGAGTTGAACGTTCGTAAGAGTTTTCACAGGAAAGGCAAGAGGTGCGCTAGTGTTCCACTAAGCTACCCCCAGCCTTACTACCCCCACCCTTTCGTTCCAGCTCCCCTAGCTAGTGCAAATCTCGGCGGATGAATGTTTTCTTAAGGGATTCTTCCCGAAAGCGACGCGAAAATCTAAGAGGAGTCGATCGAACTGGAAATTCGTGAGTGAAATCATTTATTGGGAAATTCATGTTACATTTCGTTGTCTGCGTTCGGAAAGTTGATAGGATTTGATATCGGAAATTAAAAAGAAAGACGAAACTTGTGTTCAAGGCGTTCCTGGGGGGTGATGGCACTCACGCCGACAGCGTCTCCCACAAAGATTTCACCATTTTTCTATTGACAAAAAAATCTTATACTTGATCGCGTACATTGAATATTTTTTGGTTAACCTGTCGGCTAGTGTGCTTTGAGCACGTGATTACGATAAACGCCGCGTAACTAAAGTTTGTATTTAAACATTTTTCCCGAGGAATTCGTTTATGTGCTTCCGACGACAGATTTGTTTTGTTGCACATTCGTTCTCGGCTAGTGCCATGGAATTTCTTTAAAAGTTTCTCGATGTTGGCCACACCGTTTCTAATTCTACTAAGCTACGGTAGAATTACTAATTCGAATATCCGATCGTAATTGTATCTTTTACATTTTTCAATGGTATATTATGTATTTATATATAATTACTTATGGCAGTAGTCGAACGCGTATAACTGATACTAAAGTTTCTTTGGTAATACAGCCATATTGTACATTGTATTAAACAAATTTTCTTAAGTAAGCCTATCTCCTATGTTTATATTTGGTTTTTTCATATTCTACATTTAGCAAGCATATATTTCTTATTTTTATGAATGGACTCTATTGTCAAATTTATTGTTTAATCAGCTTACCAAATTACAATGCTATAGTAAAAGAAATTCGATGATCTATTTGCCTATCGAATCTTTGTATGTAGTTTTTATTTATTGCTATTTATGATAGGTTTGAAGTTCAATGAATTTGCATTAATTACTTTCTAAGAAATACATCAAATATTCTTAACATCACGTACCTTGATGTAAATGAAGGTAGAAGATAACATCGTTTAGTAGATACAGGGAAAGAGAAAATTTGATAATAATATCAACACGAGCAATATCTATGATAAGATAGAAAGCATTTGGAATAATATATATAGTGATGTCATAAATTTTACAACGATACAGAAATTGAGGAATTATTCATGATATTCATTCCATAACAATTGAAATTGTGCTTTATGTATTGTTCAATGTTGGACTGTTTGTAGCATTTCTCTGATAATATAAAAAATATTTTTTGGATTGTTAAAGTATAAAATGGGTAATGTATAAAAGTAAATCTGTTATTGACAGGAAAATTGCTCTAAAGCTGCTGAATAATGGAGGGCGGTAGCAATTTACATAACCCGGGTAATTATCCCGGTGGGGACCGCCAACAATTTTGCGTTTCATGGAACTCCCATCAGTCAAATATGCACAGTGCATTTCCAAAACTTTTGAGCTCCGAGCAATTTGTCGATGTTACTTTAGCCTGCGACGGAGGCTCTATAAAATGTCACAAAGTGGTACTGTCCGCTTGTAGTGATTATTTGGAACGTTTGCTATTAGAAATACCATGCACTCATCCTATTATATTTTTGAGAGATATGAGAATGTGGGAACTTCAAGCTTTAGTGGAGTTTATGTATCGCGGTGAAGTATATGTGGAGCAACAGCAGCTAGGTAAATTAATGCAAGCTGCTGAAGTTTTACAGGTAAATGGATAACAATACTGTTCAAGTATCGATTTACTGTCTATCTTTGTAATTTATGTTTTAGAATAAGCACATTTTAATTCGATTAATCCTTATGGCAGTAATATCATTACTAGGTTCGTGGTTTATCCACTCAAGGGAATGATAATTCTTCGAGTGAAAGTAGTTCTCAACAATGTGACTCTAACGCCGCTGTTGCACCATCTACGGCTGCGCAGCAGGATGGATCTGATTATAAAGGCGAGGAAACTCCATCTGATGACGGAACTTCGAGTGCTACTTTTTTAGAGACTACGTCAATTGCTGCGACTAGTACAGCAAGCGCTCCATCACACAGTACTACACCAGTTCCGCAGAATCCGAATTCATCAAATTTTATGAATATGGAGCATAGCGAGGCGTTACAGCATTTGGAAAAAGCCCTTAGCGCTTGCGAAGCGACATTAACTGAAACACCGGGAATGGTTAAAATGGAGCCGGATGAACAGTTTACCCAACAGCATGATGTCAAACCGTACTCTATTAGTATGGTTCCAAGCAGTAATTGTAATCCTAGTAGTCCGTTTCCTGCGATCGAAGGTGAGAAACGAAAGTAGAGTGGAAGAAAAGAAAATGAACAAATAATGAAAAAAAGGAATTGAGAGAAAAGTCCAGGGGCTTTATTGTTTTACAATTAAAATTTGTATAAAATAATGTATGTTCTTCTTTTCGTAACATTTCGATATTGAACATAATAAACATAAACATTGGACACTGAACGATAATTATCCAGAAATAGTCATCGTGTACATTAGGCATTATATTTATATCGAAGAGTTAAAGTTTTATCGGATCAAACGATAACAGGATAAAATCGTTTCTTCGCTTCATCGTTTTTTGTGTAATTTTCAGGCTATCAGAGACGACAGAGACGTTCGGAAGAAGAATTGAAGCAAGCTTCGGATATGGTAGCACGTGGTATGACATTTCAAGTTGCTTCGGAAAAGTACAAAATTCCGATAAGTACGATTCGATTCTATATGGTTAGAAAAGGTATATTGCAAAGGCGAAAACGCGGTCGTGGTTCAAGTAATCTTGGTATGAATAGTCAACCGGGAAGTCCTGCAAGTCCGCCATATCATATGATGAACTATCGTTTGCCAGAAAGCCTAAACTCCAGCCTACCGTAGTGCTGTACGAAAAGTAGCCAGTTTTTAGACTTGAGTTGAATCGAACAAATTTTTTATTGCCACGTCGGAGCTGTTCCAGACTGTCATTCTTCCCATCTTTATTGACTCACACTGAGTTATCCGTTTCTCGTTTATACATTCACGATTCACGTGATCACGTATGTCCAATGCGAGTGCGTTTTCGCCAAACTCGTTATACTATACACATTCATTGCATTTACAGAAGATAGTAATTTAATAGAAAATAATTAACAAAGTGTACGTATCGTACACAATAGACACGATTTTAGTCTCGAACAGCTCGGTTCTGTGTACATATGCATCATATGCGAGTTTTCGAACGCAGCATCGAAATGAAAAGACCAGAGTGATGGAAAAAAGGGAAGAAAGATCATCTAAAAGTTACGCAAGAGCATTTCGTTCATTTAATGATTGAATTTTCGCTCATTTCATACGATTCAGTTGGAAATAATTTAATATTGATTGTAAATAATACTGGTTTTCTTCTTTTCTGGTTTTCCATACTGTATTGGAATATTGTAATCAAAGGAATTAACGCGTCTCGATGCAGCGTTCGAAGACCATCCGTACGGTTCAGTTTTGGGCCGTGTTCCGTTCTTCTACTTAGTGACACATACACCTTGCGTACATGGATAACGTAAGAGGTATTTTTTTGAGTCCTATACACAGATTGCTACAACAGATTTACAAAATACGGTTCATGGAAAAGTTTGAACGTGTCACGCAAATCATATTTTTACGATCACTCGAAATCTTTTGATAATACGTATCTGTAGAATAGGTTATTTTTTATTACGTCCTATTTATACATATATATATGTATATGTGTGTGTATATACGTAGGCGTGCGCGCACGTCATGTTCGGCCTGCCTGTCTGTCCGTCTCTATCTGTCTGCCTAGTGTAAGTCTGTGTCTGCGCCTGTGTTTGAGTGTATGCGCGCGTGCGTACGTACATGTGTACATACGTACATAGATATGTATGTATATACATATATATGTGTATGCATATATATATTTGTATTATAATATTATATAATATATTATAATATTTATAATATAAATACTTATATTATGTGTGTATATATATATATATATATATATATATTTATATATATATATGTGTATATATATATATTTATATTATAATATTATATAATATATTATAATGTTTATAATATAAATACGTATATTATAAATACTTATATATATATATATATACTTGAATAAAATGTATGTGTACTCAGTTAAGTTGCTTCTTTCGAATCCGAACAACAACCGGAATTAATCCGAGATTCTAGACATTGAATTTTGGCCCTATTGGAACGAACAAAATGTTCAACAAATTGAACAAATGAACAAGTCGTTCGTGAATGTTGTTTACTTGTTTGCTTTTATTTAGCGCGAAATTAAAACGGTAACAATGGGATCGAAGTTCGCGGTTCAAAAAGACGTACGATATATCGTAGTTGTTACAAGATCGTTAGCTTCGTCCATGAACGAATTAGTCACTACGTTCAAGACTGGTAACACGTGGCTGATCCGCAACCACGTCGAATCTTCTTATACCGCAAATCTGGATCTACTACACAAATATTTTTGTAGACACTTTGCGCGTGGAAGGTGTCTTCTTTCTGCCTTTGTATATGCGTGTGTTTATATATTTATATATGCATATATATATACACATACATGTACACACACAAGCACGTATATACATACACCTATAAATATACAGTTATGAGAACAGAAGTTGTTGCATCGATAATTATACATGAACATATATCTATAAACGAAGCATATGAACATGTATACATAAATCGATAGCTATACACATTCAAATGCTCGATGAACCGGTATTCGTTGGAAGAGTTTACAATTTAACTTTGTCAAAGAAAAAAGAAAAAAAAAAAAAAGAAACGGAAAATGAACGATCATGACATACGTAGCATAATGCTTTTTACATGCTAGTGTACAAATAACATTTATAATCTATCGTCAAAATCCAGCAGTTTTCATAGAGGCGATCGAATATACATTGTACGATCCTTTTATGAATACTGGATCTGCCTTTTCGAGAGATTACAATGATTACCATACACTTGAAGTTGTGCATATACGACCAGCGCGCGTGCACGTATATCTTAACGTAGAATACACGTATGTGCACACGCGCGCGCGCGCGCAGACACACACACACATACACACACACACACACAGACTATAATCGTACAGTGTAATGCCTTTGTTAAATAGCATTCGGATAAAGCCATATTTTTCCATGCAATGCAATAATCCAGCAAAGTAAATTACCGTAAATGTGAAACAGCCTAAATAGAAGAGTGCCAGATATGAGAAAAAAGAAAAGAAGAAGAAAAAGAAAAGAAAATATTATGACGATAATGATAATGATGGTGGTGATAATGATGATGATGATGATGATGATGATAATGATAATGATGATGATGAAGAGTAATGATGATATTGACGATAATAATTGATGTTGATTATGATGGTGATGATGGCGATGATGGCGATGATGATGATGATGATAATGATTATGATTATGATGATAACGACGACGACGACGACCATGATGACGATGATGTCGATAATGATATTGATGATGGCGACAATGATGATGCTGCTGATGATGATAAACAGAAAGAAAGAGAAAGAGGGGGAAAATAAGAAAAGTATTCAGAGTAAAACGTTATACAATTTCCTAACATTTAGAACGTATCTGCCTTTTATTCTGGCCTCGTGATAAATCCTGACTTTATTTATACTTGACAATATACGGAATACCGTGTAAAAAAAAAACAACTAAAAATTAGGTTAGGAAACTTTGTGAACATTTGGTTACTCGCGATACATGGCAAGACCTGATATTCAATCTCGTTCGCGCAAAATCGAGTTGGAAACGAATTGGAAAAATCTGTTATATGCGGGAAATTCTTTTTCGCTCCTCTCCTTCCATCTTTCCCTCCCTTATCCTCGCTCTTTTTCAATCTGTTTAATTTTGTATTATAGTTGGATAAAATCTTTCAAACTGCACAAAGGAAGGAAGGGAGGAAGAGAGAGAGAGAGAGAGAGAGAGAGAGAGAGAGAGAGGAGGGAGAAACGTTTGCGACATTCTATAATTTTTATGTTTTTGTCTATCCTTTCTCCTGCTCTTCTTTTTTTTTTTTTTTTTTTTTTTTTTTTTTTTTTTTTTTTTTTTTTTTTTTTTTTTTTTTTTTTTTTTTTTTTTTTTTTTTTTTTTTTTTAATGCATCCGGTTTCGTTTCCTTCTCTTAAGCCTAATGATTTATGTTTCTTTTCATACTGTTTGGTCGTTGACATTCAATTCGATTCAAGATCTTCGTCGAAGAAGAACAAAGGAAGGGATAAAGGGTACAGCGTACGTGCGAGTGTTGTACGATTTAAATGGGATGTTGGAATAACGAATAAGTAACGGAGAGTAGTTTTTTTATTAAGATACATAGTATCGTCGCTTGAGGTTTCGTATCGCGCGAATCATCGTTCAAAGAGTTCCAGTTGACAAAGGTTTTATACAGATCTATTAAAAACCAGTATTTCAAACCAATGAAGAATAATTAGTTTTCTAATAATAACGATACATTTTACGTAAATTTAGTACAGTGCTTAAGTCAGTAATGCTCAGCGTATCTAACAAATATTTTTAGTGGAAAGCCGTGTCATACTCACGTGTATTATAATGCCCCTAAACTATGTAACTAAACAACAATCAAAGAAGCGTGAACGATACTTGATGACTATTATTATTATTACTACTACTACGATTATTATTAATTATTAATTATTAATTATTAATTATTAATTATTAATTATTATTATTATTATTACTATTACTACTACTACTACTACTACTATTACTACTACTACTACTACTACTACTACTACTACTACTACTATTATTATTATTATTATTATTATTATTATTATTATTATTATTATTATAGTCATTTCCTTAGCAGTACGTAGATCGTAGCCATTTCGAGGCAGTTTACGTTATATTTAATTAGGTTATCGCTTCGGAATACATTTTTATGGCGGTATTATTATTTGTAGATAGAATTTGCGATTATATTTCGTACGATAATCAATCGATTGCTATATTAAGATTTTATTTTACAGTTACCGAGATCAATGTCCTGCGAATAGCGGAGAATGCGATCGATCGGTCTTTGCATTGATCTTATTACACACCCATTGTTTCTTCTCTTTTATCACATTTTGCTTGATCCATATTTACATAAATACATATACTTATATACATATATTTTGTATTATATCTTCCATTAAAATGCTAAAGTATTGAACTTTTTACCGTGAGAAACATGTTTTCCGGGATATGGTATTATACGAAGTAAAAATAAGAGAAAACGAAGGGCGAGGGAGAGGTTGCGATGATGGAAAATTGCACTTTCCGAACTCCGCTTGAACGATGAGTACTTTATTAGAAGATTTGTCCATTTGGTAAAACTCTCGGTCGATCTTCCCGTCCCGAAGTATATAACAGACCGATCGATCGATTCCTTGCTCGAATTACAATCGTGAAGAACGTTCTATAGATATTTTTCGAAGAAAACACAAGCCTATAAAAAGTCCAATTTTCTAAACGTAGGTTCCTTAAGAATAACAAATTTAGTGTAACCGTTAAGAAAGTGTAGCGTGTATACGTATTAAACGTAACGTCGCGTCGTATCGAGCGAGATCCGTCTTGGAACGTTTATCGTTCGGAAGGAAATGAAATGCGATCGGGCGATAATTTGTTCCCGATGAAAAGACGGGATCGTCCGATGTGACACGTGTTTTCGGGAGGCACGCACGCGCGTTTGAAACGCGAGTACGCGTCGCAAATAGACGGATAAATTAGCGATTAGCGGCAAATATAGATACATGATATGGAAATGTCGCGCAAAGCCCTGCGCTATTAAGTTGGACCGCGTTCTCGTGAAAGTGTGTTGCACTCGTCGCTCCGAGTCTTATCGTGAAAAATTGAAATTTAAAAGATTACCAAGGAGAATAAGAAGTAAAAGGAGAAGTATAGAGGGCGTGGGAGAAGGAGAAAGTATCGAATTGTATTTCTTTTTCTTCCTTGTTTCTAAAATATCTGTCGTGGCCCTTAAAGGATATGAAAACGCATGGAATGCCGTGTATGACGAGGCAGAGAGATGGTAAAAGGGCAACGGCATCGTTCGCACCATTACCGAACTGATTTCGTGAGAGGAAACTTCCGATAAATCGGCTCTCCAGCATAACGATCGATATCGTAGCTCGTACAAACATCCGTTGTTCGATAATAAGAACGCTAAAATCGCAGCAACGATAACGAATTTGAAGTTTCCTCGAATCGCAACACATAGGCACTTCTGTACAGAATTTTTCCGTAGGTTGCGAAGATTTCCATTGAGAACTCTGCACTTGTCGGCTTCGTGAAATTAAAGTATTGTTGTTTGATTTACGCATAAGCTGTACGTTAAGGACAAAAAAAAAATTGCTTATAATTTAGGGTCGTGTAACGTGTGTTAGCGAAGCATGCTTCTAAGTAGAAAGATAGGACAACGCTATAACAATAATTATTATAATTAAAATGAATTAAGAATATAAGGCATTTAATAAGTGCAAAGTATTTCTTAATAAAAGTACTTCCAAAAATGAGACTGCGTTCAGTTATTTCGTTAAATCGTAAATTGTGTTTCGCTTATTTTCGCTTATTTTCGCTTATTTTAAAACCCGATGCTAGTAATATCTATGCCAGTAGAGGAATATCAATATCGATCTTTCCGAAAATTTCATGGGAATGTTATTGCGTTTCGTTGAGTTGCGATAATTAGAGCGTATTTGGCAGACGAGGGAAATGCGAAACACTCGAGTACACTTTGGTTGTTTTTCGCGAACCGTAGTCTTTTCTTAGAAACACCGTGTTTCGCGAATTTTTCCTTTTCGGGTTGCCTAAACAAACAATTCTATTACGCACCGTGTAAACGTAAAAGGTATCGATATATCGTGATTCTTCGTATATTTCCGAATTCCGAGGGATTTTGGTACGGGAGGGAGGCCGGTTAATACGCTGACGAATATCTCGGAATGATTGAAACTCGTGTGCTGTCGATTCGACTTAGCATCGAGCCACGGTTGAGAAGAGATGCTCAGCGAACGGACCGAGACAGCTAGAGCGATAATGACTGGACAGTTTATCTCGACACACGGACATGAATTCGCCGATTCGTCAAAGACGCGTGCATCGATTTTGATTTCGATGGGCGAAAATTCGAGAGGATGCGAAGCAAGCTGTGAAGAAAAAGAATAGAGGGAGGAAGGAAGGAAGAGAGAGAGAGAGAGAGAGAAAAGTCGATGATACATTGGGATAATTTGAAAGAAATGGGATTGTAAAACGGAGGATCGAAGAAAGAGGCAAGAACAAGAGTATACTCGACTTCGAATCGAGTTCTTCGAAACGAAAATTGCGTAGTTGTCGCGAACAGATGATTTGGTGCGCACACTCCCGCGCGTTCCCTTTGTGTTATTTTCGGGCGGAATCACCGTTCGAAGCTTTAAATAGGACCGACTTTCCGACAAAGAAGACAGTTTACAACATCGATTCTACATGCTGGAGCATCGCAGAGTATTCACCGTGAGTAAATAACCATGAACGAGATTTGCGAAAGAAACGTCAAACGCGATATTTTCTGCGATCACGCGTAATTTAGAAAGACTGTCGCACGAACGTTTTTCTCTTTCACCTCGAATCGTCGCGTGGCGTCGCGTCGCATCATCGTGTCATGCTGTGTCTCGCAACTAGTTGCGTTGCATCGTATCTTCGCGTAGTGTCATTTAACGGGCCATCGCATTCTATCTTGCCTAAAAATCGGCGAACCAACGATTCCGTTCTACGCGCGTTTCGAGGCGTGCGAGCCAAGGTGAAAGAAAAGAATTAAACGAGCGGCAAGAAGATGCGCGTTCGAGAGACAAGGTATAGGATCGTGTGCGAGGACGCAAAACGGTGTAAGAAAGAAGAGTAAACGATAGTAGAGTGGTTCCCGAAGAAAATTAGGCTAAGAGAAGATGTTTCTCGATCGGCACGATCGACGCGCTTCCGATATCATCGCCAAAATTGTATCACCACTTTGGCACGGTCTCGACGCGGCGACGTTCGAAACAGACGAGATCTCGATCGTTCCGTCGGAGAGCAAATCATATCTGTCGCGGTTGTTTCAGTGATTCATGCGCGCGAGAATCAAGCGACACTGCGCGTCGACTCGAGGTTCGACAAGCAACAAACACGGCGTCCGTAGAATCGGGAATTGGAGAAGTACTAGATGATGGAAGTGACGTGACCATAAAATGGTTCTTTCTTTTTGCAGCTGAAAAATTATAGCGATAAGGAGAATCTGCAACTGTACAGTTAATCCTTGTTTTTTGTCGATTCGAATATGCACAACAGATGCCTTCGGAATGCATCGCCAATCCATTGCAGCGAGAGCTAGCCGATGCTATAATTCGATTGCAATCGCTCGACGAGATTCGAATCCTGCTGGCCTGCGGAGCAAAGGCGAACGAGCCTGTAACGCAGGGATTGAGACCGTTGCATTACGCCGTGTGGCAGAGGTACACGGAAGCGGCTCAGTTGTTGCTGGTACGTGGCGCGGACATCGATGCGACCGACGAATGTGGCTATTCGGCGTTGCATCTTGCTGCTGAACATGGTTATTTGGATTTGGTAAAAGTATTGCTCGAGCATGGTGCCAAAGTCGATCATAGACCGGAAACTGGAGAACTTTTTCCAAGGTACGATGATCCATTTCTGTCTTCTCCTTTTTTCTTCCATCTCCTTACTATCTACCCTCTCTTCCCTCTTTCTCGCACCTTTTTGGAGCCCCTCTTTTCTCCGCTAATTACTCTAATCTGTTTTCTCAATGTTTATTCGTCCTACGCTAGTCACGATCTTGATCTTGATCGACAAACATCAACCGCAATTATACGGATAGCATAGCTGACGTCGATGCGTGATCTTTTGATGAGAAATTAATTGTCTTAACGACCTTGGAGCAGGAGCCAAAGATTAGCCGCTTTCCATACTATGAATTCCTATCGCTAGATTTAATTGCATCTCCCTGTATACGCGCATAAAATTGTCGTCATTTATTTTTGTCGATGTTAAGAAACGATGGATGGTAGAGGGAGACGAAGAGGTGGAGCGGGAGGGAGGGAAAACGGGAAACGATCGAGAAAGGAGAAACATAGCTAAAGAAAGGGAAGAGAACGGACTGGATAATATTAAAATTAGATGACAGAGAGAATAGAATAGATAACGGTAAGATCTGCGCAGGACAACCTTGTGCGACGAACCGCTGCGGCTCGCTTTGAGAAATCGGCACGTAGAGGTGGCCAGAGTTCTGCTGGAGGCTGGCGCGAATCCGAATAAAAGATACTTCTTTGGATCGGAAATCAATCTGGTCTCTCCGTTGGATCTGCAATGCATGGAGTTGTTGTTAGCGTTCGGGGCTCAACCGAATACGCGGGATCGCGCTGGGCTCACACCGTTGATGAAAGCGGCGAGACTGCCACAGGTAAAATGATCGAGATGGCGAAAACCGACAGATATATTTATTGCACGAGAACTTGGTGTTCGTGTCAGGGTATAGCTTCGGTGCTGCTTCTGTTGAGCTACGGAGCTGACGTTAATTCGATGGCCGATGCGCGACACGACTACCGGACTGTTCTGCATTACGCGATCCTCGGCGGCGATCCGACGGTGATCGATCTGCTGCTAAAGCAAGGCGCTCGTCTCGATCTCGGACCCGAGTATCAGAAACCCACGGCTCTCGACCTGGCCATTTTGAAAGGAGATCCGTCGATCGTACAAATGCTTCTGAAATCGGGTAAGTTCGCGCGTTCGCGCTTGTCCCGGCTCACCGTCTAATATCATCCCGTGCATCCGCTGCCTTTCTGTACAAAATTCCTCGAATTCCTCGCTTAATCACTCGATAACTCCGTCCTATGGCATAAGTAGAATGTATCTGAAGTTGTTTTAAACGATCTCTGGATAACGTTGCGACTAAACGATTTCGAATTTAGGTGCCGATGTGAACGCTACCTCGCCGATCATCGGTTCGCCCCTTCACGTTGCCTGCGCGGACAACATTCCGAACAGACTGGAAATCCTGTCGATGTTGCTGGAACGAGGAGCGGACCCGAACTTGGTGATACGCAGCGACGAAGGTCCCGCGTTGAGACCGGTTCTCGCAGAATACGTCGCTTCGAACGAGAATCCTTCGGTCGAGGTTGTAGCCCTTTTACTCAAATACGGGGCAAGAGTTGTCATCAAGACGCAGTTCCGCGACCCTCACGGTATATTGAACTCTCTTCAGAACACGGCGGATAAGCCACGATTGCTGAAGGCGTTGTTGGAAGCGGCAGAAAGTTTCGATCCTTGCATGATAAGAAGGTCGAGTAGTTTGACAGATGCACAAAAAGCACTTGTGATGGAAGCAGCACGGACTCCATTGCCCTTGACTCATCAAGCCAGGCTAATAGTTCGCAAACTTTGCGGTACTAAATTGCCCAAAATTGTTCGTACGCTACAATTACCTCAGTCGCTGCATCGCTATCTTCTCTACGATTTTCACTGATCGTCGTCGAATCCAATCGACGTCTCGTTGCGGCTTTCTGCTCGCAACATGACCGTATCGTATCGCACATGGCGCAAGCGTGCTATTGTTTCTCCTCCTTCTTCGTTGCGCTCGGTCACCATCGTTGCCTCTCTCGTCGACTCTTTCGTCGCTCCGTTGTTCTCGCTATTCTTGTCTATTCGTTGATACGATTCGTTTGAAACTATCGGTTCGCATGTCTCGGTGTTGTTTGACCTAGCATGTTCCAAGGAACATGTGAATTTCGTTCGAACGTATTTCTGACCGTGCTTGACAAATATAGCGATCGATGTCAAGCGATGGCGCGCATCTTTTCATTCTGATTCCGAGCGTTCGTCGATGCACTATACGTTTGACCGGAATTATGAAAGAATATACAGAGTCGAATTCTATTCCTATGAGGTATATATTTTCATTTCAGATAGATCTTTCATTTGCGTCATGATTGAAAATCGTGTTCGTGATTTTTACGTACGCTCCACTATTCCTTTCCTACCAGCGACTTATCCGCTGAACTTTTGTATATTTATTTAGCACGCGTGTTAATATTTGTAAATTTGTATATCCGCGTGAATAAAATAAGGGCCTGAATAGCGCGGATGTGTGTGTACGTTTGCCGTATACGTAGCCGTTCTTATACATATACTTATACATGTGTCATTGTATATACATGTTTCGCACACTTGTGGCGCTGCATAAGATTTACGAGATGAAATAAAATAAACGATATCTCTGTGTTATATTGTATATAATGACTAAAGGAACCGTCTCGTTTCACGAACGTTGAATATATGCGATTCTTTGTACAAAGTGTTTCGGATGATTCGAAAAACGGAATTATGTGAAACGGAACGGAACGGAACGAAACGATCGAAATTGAATGGAATGGGGAACGGCGAACGGCAGACGAAAAATGGTTGAAGAGAGGAAAACAAGGTATCGCGTGTAAATCTGCAAAAAAAAAAAAAAAAAAAAGAAACATATATAGATATAGAAAAAGTGTAACGCGCGTGTGTACAACAGGCACAAATATACGTAGCTGGGTTGCCCACGAAATGCAACGCGTGGAATGTTGGCCAGTGATAGTGTGACGTCGATTCATTCTCAACTACCTCATCTTACCCTTTCTTATTCCATCCTCGAAATAGCAACCCCGATACGGTGACCCGCGTCAAAGCATTGGCAATCGGTTGCATCAGCGTGGAAATTGCGAGTACGAACATGCGCAATTGATTGCTTATAGGAATCTCGAGATATATAATCATTCTCTTTTCCTTCTTTAATCTTTTTCTCATACAACGAACACAACGATAAATTTATTTCTTTTTCCGATGTACGTACTTGTCGTGTGTATACGTACATATGTATGTACATGTACATAATACATATATTGGTTGGGAAATGTCGTAAGACGCGAAAAGATAGGCGGAATGAAATGTATACATACAAGTGTATACGAGTTTAGCTAATTTCCCTCCATATCGATCAAATGACTTACTCGAGTTCATTCGCGGTTTATTAAACGAATAATCGTACCGATAATCAGAATCAAATTGAAAAGAAGGAATGTCGCTGTTTCGACGAATCGCGTGACTCTAGCATCCAAACTCATAATTCTGATATTCTTATTACGTTTCCTCGGCAAAATATTTCCATATTCTTGTAGCGGTAGATGTTCTGTCTCGACTTTGTATAATTTTTAAAGCTTCTGCATGCTTATTCGATATCGATATGATCAACTAAATATTTAAAAAATATGAACATATGTATGTACATACAATACATGTACAATATTTTCAGATAAAATGGAAGATAATTGCTGTCTAAACGATAAATTGTTTACGCGTAATTCTTTCTCTTTATTCCTACGTGCATTCCGAATTCGTAGGAATTCGTAGGTGACCAAGCTCTTTCGCACGAATATTACGACGGATAGACGATATTTCTAGCAGTCTATATATGTAATATACCGAACAGACACACGTAGTTACATAATATAAATATTATCATCATCGTACAAACGAGAATGCGGACGATGCATTTATGTACATATGCATAAACAGGTAGGTACAAGGTAAACGAAGAAATTGAGGTAAAATGTGCCCCGGTAATAGAGGTATTCACGCTGTCGTACGAAGACACGATCTTATCGAATCGAGATATCGCCGATTATCGATTTACGGCAGGATCGAGAGTAGGGTTGCTTCGAGTCAAGTCGATTTAAAGCGATACGAAATGAAAACGCTATAAGAGGATGCTGACAGAGAGGTGGTGGCTAACAATAGGTAATTATATTAATAGGAGGAATAATATTGTATGTAAAGGAAAACGTAAGAGAGGAGGCGAGGAGGAAGAAGGAATAGAGAAGCGTATGGTTTGAACGATACACTGAAGCAATACCGTTTGAAGCGACAATGGCTGTCAAGGCGTTTGGATCTTTTCTACGTTTTAATAGGTTATCGACTGGAATATGGAACGAGAAAGGAAATATTCTTGCCAAGAAGATGGAAGCGTTGGTTAATGTTGAAAGGTGAGCTTAGCGTAAATAGCTTCCAATTTTTACCAAAGTCGTTCATATGTTTGGTTATGTAATGATATTATAACCTATAAGAAACAGTTATGTATTGTAACGCAAAGCTATAAGGCAAGTATTGGAAATATTGCAGCCAACGGCGAGGCGCGCATCAGTGGTATCCACCCAAAGAGGATTACGAATTTTTCTTAAAACAAGAATATAACAGGGTGCTTGTACCTCCAGACAAATTGCCTGACGAAAAGACACGTTGGAATGAGATCCCGCAGAGCTCAGCGGCCCTGACGTCAACGGAGTATCGAAACATCGTAATCAATTTTGGTCCTCAGCATCCAGCAGCGCACGGAGTATTACGGTTAATCCTTGAAATGGATTCTGAGTATGTAGTACGCGCGGATCCTCATATAGGTCTTTTACACCGGGGTACAGAGAAATTGATCGAATATAAAACGTACATGCAAGCTTTACCTTATTTCGATCGTTTAGACTATGTTTCCATGATGTGCAACGAACAGTGCTTCTCCATGGCTATCGAGAAATTATTGAATATCGAAGTACCCTTACGAGCAAAATATATCAGAAGTAAGTGACTGACATTTGTGAAATATAGTATTGACGGGGGGGGGGGGAGGGTGAGAGAAGGAGAGAGAAAGAGGCATATAGAAAGATAAATAAAAGTTGGTTTGGTTAATGTCGTTCGTGTGTTTTAGCTCTGTTCGCAGAGATCACAAGAATCCTGAATCACATTATGAATGTTGGAACACACGCTCTTGATATAGGAGCTATGACACCGTTTTTCTGGCTGTTCGAAGAACGAGAAAAACTGATGGAATTTTACGAACGCGTGAGTGGCGCTCGTATGCACGCGGCTTACATTCGTCCTGGTGGTGTTGCTTTGGATATGCCGTTGGGTTTAATGGATGACATATACGAATGGGCCTCGAAGTTCGGAGAACGATTAAACGAAGTGGAGGATATGTTGTCGGAAAACAGAATATGGGTCGGACGTACAAAGGACATTGGAACGGTAACGATGCAACAGGCGTTGGATTGGGGCTTCAGCGGTGTGATGCTAAGAGGTTCCGGAATAAAGTGGGATTTAAGGAAACAAGCACCGTACGATGCGTACGATTTAGTCGAATTCGACGTTCCAATTGGCGTAAACGGAGATTGTCTCGATCGGTAATAAAAAGATGGAAATGGAAAAAAGATAAAGATCGCCTATCGTATCTCGCGATAAATCATTAATCGAACCTTTCCGCCGTTTTTCTTTCTTCTTTTTTTTTTTTTTTTTAGATATCTGTGCCGCATGGAGGAGATGCGTCAATCATTACGAATCATTTATCAGTGCTTGAATCAAATGCCGGAAGGTGAAGTGAAAGTCGACGATGCAAAGATCGTACCTCCTAGAAGGGAAGAAATGAAAACTAGCATGGAAGCGTTGATACATCATTTCAAGTTGTTCACTCAAGGATTCCAAGTGCCTCCTGGAGCTACATATACTGCGATCGAAGCGCCAAAGGGAGAATTTGGTGTTTACCTTGTGAGCGATGGTAGCAGCAAACCTTACAGATGCAAAATCAAAGCACCGGGTTTTGCCCATTTGGCAGCTATGCGTCACATGGGTCTTGGATGCTTCCTCGCCGATATTGTGGCAATTATCGGTACCTTGGATGTAGTATTCGGTGAAATCGATAGATAAACCGTTCATCTTGTTTCTTCGTTAAATATATCTCGTGCGTAGAAAATTTCGTAGGTACCGTTACGTTATTATTCACTTTCGTCTGTGTACGCTGCACATGGATGAGAGGAAAATAAGAAAAATAAAATGTATTCGTTAGCGTTTAGGACGAAATGTCTGATGATATGTTGACCTCTTTTATCCTTACCTGTAATATAACTCGTGTTGCAGACGTTTGATTTTAGCCGAAGAGAATCAAAGAATAAGAACGGAAAGGAAAGGAAAGACGGGAGGGCATGGGGGAGGTGGGTTGGTTGGTTCGAAAAAGCAGGAAGGAGGAAAATCTACTCGTAGTATGCGCACGTGGGTGAAGTAATAATGCCGTGTTACTTGTAACGCGAACAATGTCATGCGCCATTTACGTAATATATTTGAAGAAACACGATTCTACGAGTAATCTAACATTATCGCGATAGTGGTTTCCGGGTTGTCCGAGATGTCCGGAAATGTCTTTCCATTTCCACGAAATTACAGGGATTAGTTTCCAACCGAAGGGTCAAGGTGTTTGTTCTCCGTGATCCCGGCATCGGTATCGGACAAAGGCAGAACGTTCGTTACACAATTATTCGATGGCAATTATATACTCGTTCGCACCAATGTACGCTCCGTTTCGTCTGTTCCCTTGCTTGCGCCTTATTCATCCTTCCTCCCTGTTACCAGCTTGCAATCGCTTAGATTATAGAGCAAGATTTTACACGTTTTTTCCATCGAATTATACGATCGAGCATATTAATTCCGCGAATTATCGTTTCTAGCGGTATGATTTTCGCATTAAAAGCGATTAATGCGTTCGCGAATGTTCCCGCGATCTTTCCACTACATCCGTTTGTATGATTATTCTACCATGCTAAACGTTTTGACGCGCTAGTTGATGCAAACACGACAACTTGATGGAAAAGTAAAAGACGTAGGGTACAAAAAGTCGGGGAAGAGCAAAGTTGAGAATGCAAATTGCAAGAAAACAAGGTAATGGAAGATCGTAGAGAAGGTAAAGGGCCGATGAGGAATGACGAATGATCGGCATTGCGTATGATGGGGTGTGACGACGGTACGTACGTCAAAGTAGATCTAGTAGGTAGAGGTGGAAAAGTAAGTGGTATAGGTGGGTAGAAGAACAGCGGCGAAAAGCGAACTAGCAAAACGAGAGAGAAAAGGGATAACACGATGTAGGAGGTAGAACGCGAAAACGAGATGAGGCGAGACAAGGGGAGGAAAGGAATTAGCTGGTAAGAAATCGTAGGAGAGGTGAGGGAATGTAGGCATAATGTAAAAGTGGAAACAGCGGCAGAGAGAGAGAGAGAGAGAGAGAGAGAGAGAGAGGCGGGTAGGCAAAGGTGATGGCGGCAGCGCGACGCGAGGAAGAGTACAACGGAACGAAGAAAAGAAGGAAAGAGCGGATGAATGGAGACGAAACGAAGAAGGAAGAGCGGAGAAGTGGAAAAGGAGTGGGGCAATGATAAATCGTTCACCTGAACCGCATGCTCGCCGTTCAGGATCCAGTGGAACGGTAAGAGAGTAGTAACGTTCTTTGGGTTGTCCGCAGTCGAGCAGTGTATCGGCTGACCTCGCAGCGAACGTTTCGCTCAGCGACGTAACACAGATTTCCGCTCGATTTCCCTCGAGATCCTGCGTAGTTTTAGTTTCATTCGCGATCACCGCACGAGCGTAAGTCGGTCGCGATTATTTGAAAGATCGAAACTAAATCGTGCCCGCGTTCGGTCGTTTTGATTTCGAGCGCGCGCGCGCGCACGAACGCACGCACGCGCTCCCCCGCGTTCAACATACGTATATCGGGAGCGGATAAAAGCAGTTCCATCGTGGTACAAAGAAGAGATCATCGTTGTTTTACCGTTGGTCGTGCGGTGGTCCTAGGTATCGGTGAAAAAAGACGGGTTAACTGGCTGACTAGAGAGAGAGAGAGAGAGAGAGAGAGAGAGAGAAAGAGGTGAATCGTAGTTTGGCCGCGTTATACCGCGTATTTGGCGTAGATCGTCTACCGTACAACGGAGCGGTATCGTTGGTTCGTTGGCGACGTGACGCACCGCCAGTGGCACACTTGTCGCTTGGAAAGGAGAATAGACTTTCTCCTTCTCGTCGTTCTTCGTACCACCGCCGCCTTTCCTCTCGTTCTTGCATAGGAAGCATCGCGGTAAAAGGCTTGGACGTCGTCGACGACAACCGTAACCACAACGACGACAAAGACGAAGACGACAGCGGGGGCGACGGTGACGACGGCGAGGACGAGGGTAAGGACGAGTACAAGGAGCGAAGCTAGAAGGAAGATCGGAACGAGAAGCGAAAAACAAAGACGCGAAAAGAAACGTGGCGGAGCGTCTGATGAAGAAAAGAAGAGAACTTGTATTAAAATCAAATAAACAAGACGCGCAGTGAGCGTTTGATCGTTAGAGAGACGGTAATCGAGGGATAGCATTGAGCCGAAAGGAAGAAAGGAAGAAAGGGAAAAAGAGAAAAGAGAGTAGGAAGAACAGATTGAGAGAGGAAGAGAGGACAATCGGTTGATCAAGATGAGAGTACATCGTGGGATTTGCGCGAAACTCCAAGGAGGATTCCTTAGGCGATGGTGTAAGTAATCGTGAGGATGTAACGTTTTAAAGCAGGCCAAAGTTGAGACTAGAGGAGAAACGGTTTGTCCGTTATGATGTAGTCGGCTCGATCGCGCATCGCCGTTTCATAGGCCACGAGGGGCCAATATTAACGAGACAGTTAAAAAGACGTTGTTACCGGCGCTACACAGGCATCGCGCTTGGTGCGTTTTTAATTCAATTTAGCGAACGTGTCATCTCGTACGCTTAGCTCGCGATGATTCACCGTGCGTTGCGCCGTATTCGTCGTGTCGTACGTCGAATCGGATCGAATCGGATCGAATCGGATCGAATCGGATCGGGTCGGATCGTGTCAGATTGCGATTTTCAACGATATTTCGAAGGAAAATCGATCGCGACGATGAAAATCCGTCGGGCGTGAGCGCGAGTCCAAGTCTCGCTTACTTTCACTCGAAGACCGGGAGTTTCGAACGCGAATACCGTGTACAACGGTTCACTCTCGTTCGAATACATATTATGCATATCGAGCGATCGACGAACATCTAGGATTTGCTGGAAGGAGATTGAAAGTTGGCGAGAATCGGCGTAAAAAAAATGAGAAAAGGTGAGCGACGAGGAAAAAATTGATGCAAACCGATGGAGGAAGATACGTTTAAACTGGTGCGATCGGGCCGCGTTTCGTATCGGAAAATGAATAATATCGAGGGAGTGGGGTTGGGGCGAATACGTCGAGGGGAAGATGCAGAGGGAACTCGTTATGTTCGCGCGTACGATTCCGGGAACTCGTTTGGTTTGTCTCTGACGTGCATCGTCTGGTTATGCAATTTTCTGGCTCGATATCCATTTACCGTGCCTTCAACGGAATTCTCCGACGTCTCGACACGATCCGTCAACGATGACAGAAAACCGGAGCAAAGACGGAACGATAATTCAGGTTGAATCAGACCGATCCGTAGTTGGTTTCGTCCGTTGAGCGTGAAACCTTCCGAGTAAGAGCAGGAAGCGTATGAGCTTATATAATCGCGAGTAATTGCCGGTTTGTACGCGTAGGTAGGTATATAGGTTCGGCATTTCAAAATCGAAGAGGGTTACGTGCGTTCCGAGGAGGACGATACTCGCGCGATCCTCGACTCGACGATGTTTCGATGTTGGTTTTTGCCGTAACGAACGGTTTGAGCGGTCTGCGAACAAACTCGCGATCATCCGGGTGCGTCGTTTCCATAGCTTGTCACTGTCGAGCACGTTTCGTTGATCTCCGATGGATCGATTTCCTCGCGATGGAACGTAACGCGACACGATACCTTGATACTGGAACGAGCGAGAGAGAATCGAATGGTATGTATGGAAAGGAATGGAACGGAACGCAACGAACGGGAAGACAGAGGAAAGGGAGAATCGTGCGTTGCACGCGGTAGCTCTCGAGCTCTCTCTCTCGTTCCAAGTCGTACGTGTCGCGATTACACCGACTAGTAGTCGATAGAGCGAACGCGTTAAATTCCTTTCGAGTTAATATCGTCGGTTCTGACGGCGAGGGAGAGAGCGAGGTGTTGGACGCGAACGCGGTTAATCGATGTCGGATAACGCGGTTGGTCGATGGTCGATGGTCGATGGTCGACGAGAACGTTTGCTCGACGGGGGAGATCATAAGGTCGCGAAAGATGATTGGAAAATTTGGAGGTCGCGACGCCACGGTATTCCGTGTTAGCGATCGGTTGAAAGGAGAGCGGTGCAGGGAATCCGCGCTCGATCGAGAAAAGAAGTTGCTCGTTGGTTACTGGTGTCGGCAACTTACTCGGTCCGTTTACTCGCGCCGAAGGTGAACCGCTCTCGCGGAACGCGACCTACGAAATTCCATTCTCGCCTCGATTTTGCCAGTTGCGTAAACGAACGGTCGAGCGTGCGCGTGCACCGCGGTGCACGCACACCCGTTGACCGGCGCTTCGCGTGATCGCGCTTTCACCTAGGTGCAATTTCTTTGGTGCTACGCGCGATTCGCGCGCGACCTCCACCTCCTCCTTCTCCGATGAAAGAGCAATCGAATACAAATAAAAGCGACACCGATGATCCTAACTCGTACGATTAGACTTACGACGTTTCTACGATCGCGAAACGGTACGTTTTACGAGATTTTACCAGGCTTTACGAGACTGTACGACGGTACGGGCAAACGTGGCTTTCTCTCTGTTTGTAGTCCATTCGATCGGAACGTCATTTGTCCTCGTCGGCGGTGTTCGTCCACTAGCGAATCGATGGTTGCGCAAGAAGATTCGTGACGCGCGAACCAGGAACGTGGGCTCGTTTTTTCCGCCGACTCGATGCTCCCGTCGATGTCATCGATGATATTCGTCGATTTGGTATTTCGGCTGATCGGGCGGTTCTGCGTTGCATCGTACGATCGAGCGCGGCCACCGAGCAAACAACGTACAAAACGGGACGTCGTACGTGTAACACGAAGGCGATCGAACGTTGCGCGCGCTTAGACGAACGGATGTTGGTGGCCGCGACCTTCGTCGCTGGGTCGCTACGAGCGATGTTTAACAGCGAGACGATGCGCATCGCGTATGTATAAGCGAACGGATTATGCTTCAGACCGATCTTACGGCCTATCGATCTCGATCCTCGTTGCACGCGATCGCGACCGCGAGTTATCCTAGATATAAACCCCGGCGGTGGCTCGATGACCGTCCGTCGCGATCGTAGCTGAATTCGAAGGCTGAGCGGCGGAAGGTCGTCGATGTGGAAAACGCGCACGAACCACGATCGGTCGTGTTCGAGAGAAACGTTCGCCGTACGAGACGGTGCAAACTCGATGGACGACTCGCTCGGACCTCCGAGCGCGCGTCGGCTTTTGAAATCGTTGGAGCTTCGCGTCGAAAAGTAGAACACGGTAGGCAAACTCGTTACGTCGAGCGTCGTAACGTGTCGTGGCGATCTTTCGAAAGTTCGATCGCGAGGTCACGATGCTACACGCGACGACTCCAAGGATTTTGTAAGGTCGGACGCGTGACGTCCGCGACTCGGTAAGCCGTGCCTCGCATGTACGATGCGTGCTTCTTCTCGCCAGTGCGTTTCTTTTTCGTTCCGTTTTACAAAACCCCGGGCTCGCCGTTTTCTTTGCTCGCAGATGGAACGCCGACGAATCGATCGAGTTCCAATCGGTCGATCGAGTCGGGTCGAGGTTAGCCACGCGATCCAAACATTGTGCTTTGCGTATGGAAATTGAAAAAGTAGGACCGTTCGTTTCGAAGGTCACCGCTCGTACCATCGGTCGCGTCTTTCGCGTTACGTGATTAGAAAATTAACCGACGCGACGTTGGCTCGGTGCGTTAACGCGCACCATCGACCGACCGACCGACCGATCGATCGAAACGTTACGCTATCAACTCGTTTCGTAATCGTTTCGAAAATCGTTTCGAGTTCTCGAACGGAACGAACCAACGAACCCGACTAGTTTCAACGCGATGAAAAATTTGTCGAGGAATCTACGGTGATACTCGTTTCCTCTCGATTCCTGTTTAGATCCGTGCGAATAAATTATCGTCCGAATCGAGGATATCGTGGAATGGCGAGCGGTAAGTTGGCGCGACATCGTGCCGCTGTAGCCGTCGGTATCGGTACCGTTGGCCTTTCGATTTTTCGTCGTTACTCCCGATTCCCGATGGTTTATATCCGAAGAACGTGAACGCGAACACGGAAATTGACCGAGAAACGGTAAAATAGCCGTGTAGCGAGATGGAAACGCGACGATTTCGACGAGAAGCGTGGCATAGTGGGAAGGGGCGGGGAGATGAGGGGAGGCTGGCGACGACCGAGATTGCGAGGCGACGCGACCCGACCAACTTTCTTTCCTTTTCCTCGAGCATACGCAACGCGCGACTAACGCGTCTACTTTGATCGCAGGGGCAGCGGTGGCTGTCGGGGCATTGATGATCATCGTTGCCGCGATTTTGGCTGCGGTCTTTCCAAAATTGGTCGACGTTTTGCTGAACAGAGAGATCGCTCTTCGAGACGGTGGCCGCACGTTCAACTGGTGGAGGGAACCTCCGGTGTCACCTCGATTGAGCGTCTACATATACAATGTGACGAACGCCGATGAATTTTTAAACGATGGCGAGAAACCGGCATTGGTGGAACTCGGCCCGTACGTGTACACGCAACACTGGGAAAAGGTCGACGTAAAATTCAACGATAACGATACGCTGTCCTACAAAATGAAGAAGGAGTTCGTTTTCGTACCGGTGAGCTTGCCGTACTTTATCCGTACCTAATCGCGTTCCCTCTCGCGACGATAAAAGTAACAGCAAAAAGATTTCAGCAATCTGAGACTGAGAAGCAGAGAGAGAGAGAGATACATTAGGTTTGAATCGTGGTTGGGGTGTAAGGGGAGAGCATAGCAGAGAGCGGGCTAGGTAGTTTCTCGTTTCGTAGGAGATTGCTACGGAGAGTAAGTTTGTTCGCGCGGTGTGACGTAACGCTGTATGTGTTGGTAACGATCAACGCGAGTTGAGTAAGATCGTAATAGCGGAGCAACGCGCTTCCGCGAATTAAAAGCAAAGGTGTACGGCAACGACGAGGTGCGTTCGGTCGACGTGGCACGATTCTCTCCGAGAGGTGTGCGTCGCACGCGTTACACCTTCTTTCCCAGGATTGTTACTTTTGCGGGCAACGATAACAATATGGGTCGCTAGCGAGTGCGAACGATCGAACGCAATACGTTTGTCGGCGGCGTACACGCGGTAGCGTTCGCGCAGGAAAGGGGAATCGTAGAGTTATCCCAGGAGAACCGTGAAAACGTGGTTTCGTTCGGTTTCAATGGAAGAGAGAGAGAGAGAGAGAGAGAGAGAGAGAGAGAGAGAGAGAGAGACGCCGGTATTGGCGATCGCGTGGAAAACGAATCTTATCGGAGGAAAATTTGCAGGAACTGTCGGTCGGCTCGGAAGAGGATTTGGTCGTGGTGCCGAACATACCGATGCTTTCGGCCACTACCCAGTCCAAGAACGCGGCGCGTTTCTTGAGGCTGGCGATAGCCTCGATCATGGACATACTGAACATAAAACCGTTCGTCGAGGTTTCGATCGGTCAACTGCTCTGGGGCTACGAGGACCCGTTGCTCAGGCTGGCCAAGGACGTGGTTTCGAAGGATCAAAAGTTGCCGTACGATCAATTCGGTCTGTTGTACGGGAAAAACGGGACAACGCCCGACTGGTATACCATCTACACCGGCCAAGCGGACATCGGTAAATACGGAATTCTGGACAAGTGGAACGGAAAGAGCAGCCTGGGCCACTGGACCACGACGGAGTGCGACAGCGTCGCTGGTAGCGACGGAAGCATCTTTCCGCCACGCATTACCAAGCAGACGGTGCTGAAAGTGTTCGACAAGGATCTTTGCAGGGCATTGCCCCTGGTGTTTAAGGTAACGCGTGGTCGCAGGCGGTAAAAGTAGGGGCATCCCCTCTTCCAGCATCGAATCGCTCGTTCGCACGTGGTCGTTTGCCCGATTCGTTTCAGGAGGAGGTGACCATCGCCGGTGGAGTACCCGGGTATAGGTTCGTGCCCGCGAACGGCGCGTTCGCTTCTCCGAACAGATTGGAAACACAGCGATGTTTCTGCCCAGCGGGACCACCTTGCGCTCCCGAGGGAACCTTCAACGTCTCGCTCTGTCAGTACGATTCGCCGGTGTTGCTCAGTTTTCCGCATTTTTACCTCGGTAAGATGGCCGATCTACGATACTCGCGTTAACATACGTATATCCGTGCTCGTTACGTCCCCGCATCCGTTATCTCGTTGTATCTACTGCCTCCACTCCGGCTGCTCGTCGTACCTCTCTCGCTCTGGCAAACACGAATTCACAGACGAATTCGGTCGGCGCGGGGCCGGCGGTGGAGCGCGCGTGAGAACTTTTCTCGCTCGGGGAAATCGTCGACGGTACGTACGTTGAATACGGTTTTGAATACGGTTGATGAAATCGAGCAGGTTTCGCGAGCGGCGGCCCAAGTACCGCCGCTGAGAACTCGCGGTCCGTGCACGATCGGCCTTTTTTTCCCCCAAAACTAACTTTCACAAATGTGTCGTTCGAACGGCGATTTTCAGCGGATCCGTCGCTTCGAGAATCGGTAAGCGGAATATCGCCGCCGGTCGAGGAGAAGCATCAATTCTACATCGACGTTCAACCGATGATGGGCACATCCTTGAGAGCGAAAGCAAGAATTCAGATAAATCTGGCGGTGAAGCAAGTTCGGGACATTAAACACGTCGCCTCGTTCCCGGATATTGTTTTCCCGATCATGTGGTTCGAAGACGTGAGTATATCTATCTATCGTATACCGCGCGTTCGATCGTTTCACCGCGTACACGATGATTCGAATCGTCGTTGCTATCGGTCGGGACGGATCGATCGCGTGAAAAGGAGCTACGATGGGAGAGCGATTAGCCGCAACGACGGTGACGGTAACAATGGCTGCAGCGATGGACGATGCCGATACTCGTCGCGCGGCTAAATATTCGTGACGGTAATATGGAAGAGGAGTACCCGCGGTCGCGTCGTTCGACGTCTCTACGCGTGATTCATTTCGATGGAATGACCGCTCGCGTCGATAATTCAGTATGTACGCACGGTTGCGGTCGTCGCCTCTACCCATGCTCATCGTCGTTGCTTTGTCGTAGCTATAGCGTCCTTTTATCGACGGTTTATTGCCGCTGCATTATCACGCTTTCGGTACGAATGGCACGACGACCACCCGGCCAGAATCGATCGCGCCGCGCTAACGATGTTATTCTGCATTCTTCCGTTACGCAGGGTATCGACGAACTTCCGGCAGAGATGCGAAGCCTGATGAAGATGGCCGTGGACGTGCCGCCGATAGCCCGAGCAGCGATATCCGGAGCTCTGGCAGCGATAGGAGCGATCGTTTTGATAGGAGCGCTCCTGTGCCTGGCGCGCGCCGCCAAACGACAAGAGAAGCTACACCTCACCAATCCGTTGCCGTCGAACGCGACCGCGGGCAAAACCGGTCAGCTGAACCCGGCTTTCCAGAATTCATCGAGTTCCAAGTAGATGGTCCGGTTGCTCGGTCGACCGTTTCTACGTCCTGCGATCTCGAGCCTGTACGCGTTATGTTTTCACCCTGGCAATTTTCCAAGGGATACACAACGATCGAGAGAGCGAGAGACGTATAGATATATATATATATAGCGAGAGAGAGAGAGAGAGAGAGAGAGAGAGAGAGAGAGAGAGAGAGAGAGAGAAACAATTAGGATCGCTGCATATCGTTTCGGTCTTGAATCGCTGTCGTTGTCGTCGTCGCGTCGTCGCCGTTGTCGTTGTTGTTGTCGTTGTCGTTGTCGTTGTCGTTGTCGTTGTCGTTGTTGCCGTTGTCGTTGTCGTTGTCCTTGTCCTTGTCGTCGTTCTTATTCCCTCTTAGAGAAAAGGGGAAAGGGCAATCACGTTGTTTCGCGTAACGATAACGTTTAACATTTACGAGGACTTTCGCCGGATAGTATAACGACGGTCGACCGGCCGTTCCTCGCTTCGTTCACGCGTATATTCCACTCGAGCAATAACTCGGTTTCCACCGAATCGTTCGCGTCTTTGTAGATTCGTGCGAATTACAGCGAACGAGGTAGGAAAGCGAAGCGGAAGAGACGGAACTACGCATTGAAGTTTCAGCGTGTCGCGTGCGCGCGCGTGTACGAGAGCGTGCGAAGAGGAGAAAGGAATTAGGAATGGAGGTGGGGTGGAAAAGTAGCAGGAAGAAAGTACGGACGAATTTCTATCGTGGAACGAGCTCCGTTCGTCCGGGCGAATCATTGTCTGGCATCGATGGCCGATTTATCGAAGACCGTGTGCGTCAGCGATCGATAAAGATTCTCGTCTCTCGTTACCGTACAAGAGAAAATCCTTCCGTCCAACGTGCACTCGATCGAGTGCGCGAGATCAGACGCGAGCCAGCGAGTCGTCGTCCTCGGACTTTGACGCACCTGGTGGCCGTCGAGATCTAATTGTTATTCATTTACCTTCGTTTATTTGTATTTCGTTGTAAACACGTTATTCGAGATAGACTACGGTTAGATTTCTAGATGAATTTAGTTTTTTACGATGCAGCAAAGGGGGTGGAGAGGAGGTGCGGGTAAGGTAGAGAAAGAGAAAGGGAAGGCAGAAGAAGGGGAAAAAATTGGAGAAGGAGGAGGAAGAGGAGGAGGAGGAGGAGAAGGAGAAGGAGGAGGAGGAGGTGGAGGAAGACAGAAAAATAAAGTAGCCAAATAGTTTTGAAATCGGATCGATTGGAGACGATTTCGAACGACGTCGTGGAAATTTACAATAAAACCGCGTGCGACAAGTATTTGTTTTTCTACCGGTTGATTTCGCGGATAAAAGTCGGTCGATACGATCGCGAAAGCTGTCGCAGATGTTGCGATAGATGGTTAAACGTTCGCGATCGAAGGAGGCGGGAAAGACGCACGAAAACGTTTATCTGGTTTCTTCGAAATTGTCGTCGGATGCGACCTAGGTTATCGGTACTCCGAAACGCGGAGAGGCATCGAAGCGAGACGCGCGTGGTACTCGCGGCTGCAACCGGCTCTTTGTTCGTTTTTTCGAAGCGATTTTCCTTGGGTAATCGAAGAACACAGCGAGGACAAGCGAGCTGGCTAGCGCACGCACGTGAATTCGCCTATATAATTGTTACGATACGATCGCGGGCGGAGTATGGGAGTAGACCGAGGATAATGATTGGACTGTAGCGACGATCGCGCGATCCGAGCGCGTAAGAGCGACCTCTTTGCGCGATCGCGCGATCGATCTTTATTTGAAATGACGCGAATTAGTCGGGGACCAAGGTTGACGCCGAGACAAGGGATCGGTGGTATACATATATATATATTAGCCGAACACGGACAAGGTAGGTAGCTAAACCGTCAAAGCCGATCGAGTTCGGTTCGATCGACGACCGGTTTCCCGTCGTTCGATTCGTCTTCTCTCTTCAAAGCGGCGAGAAAAGCACCGAACGAGATGACGACACCGACCAGGCTGCACCATTGAAGTCCGGCCTCGATGGCGTTCACCAGGTAGTGACTGCGATAAAAAATCTGGCGAATCGATTCCGGCAGGTCGTCCATTCTGGTGTCGATCCAGATCAAAGGCAGGATCGAACCGTCTTCGAGATTTCCCGAGAACGGCATGCCAACCGCTTTTCGTACTTCCAGATTCAGCTGAAATCTCATTCTGGTAGCCACTGTAACGCCCAAACGCTGAAACGAATACGCTCGCGTAAGCCGGAAAACGAGTTACCACGTAAACGGTCGATGAAGCGACGCGTCGGTAGCGTCGCAGATCGAAATACCTACCGAATGCAGATCCACGTAGCTGTCGTGATACTCCTCTCGGGGTGTCAGTCCTTCGATCTTCCGGAACAAGGACTCGTCGCCCGAGTAGAAATGGGGAAAGGAGACGATCAACGGTGATCCGAAATTGCAAGCGGAAACGTTCAACGTTCCAGCTGGAGGGCATATTCTGTTGATCGAATCGTACGATTCCTTCGGGCAAAAACACGAGTCTTTGCTGCGGCTCGACGTAAAAACGTTGCTCGGTAATTTGTACCTACGGTAATTCGACCGATGAAAGCGTTTAGGGCGACGACGCTTTTGCTTTCGGATCGGTAAGTAAGGGTTTTTTCGCTCGACTAGGAAGAAATGGAAGGACGGAGGAACGGCGGAGCCGCATGCAAACACGGTGACGAGGGGCGGGGGGGGGGGGGTGTAAGAACTCACCTTAAAGTGGGAATACCGTTGGAAAAGCTGCGACGCTCGTAACGAAACGGCAATTGCCTGCAAAACTCTTTCGCGTAGACGTAAAGCGTGGCGTTTGGCTGTTCGATCCAGTCCGGTGGAAACATGCTGCCGTCGGTACCGTAGATTCGATCGCATTTCTCGTCTTCCCACACTCGATGACTTTCGCGTCCGTTGATTCGCTGGATCAGCCCGAGATTGCGAAGATCGTCGATTCCCGTGTGCATCGTGATGCGATCCGCGTTCAAGCCGCTTCTCTGCAACACGCCGCGGATACACACGCATAGACGACAAACAGCGTATCGAACATCGGTTGCGCCGCATAAACGCAAATATATACGTACGAATGCCAGAATTCCGAATTTATCGTAGGGTAGGACCTTTCGCGACGGTAGAAATCGTTTGCCCATTTCGAACAGTTCGTCCTCGTAGCCCCAGAAGAATTCGCCGACCGGCAATTCGAGAAACGGTTTCGCGCGTAACTTCAAGCCAGCCAGAAGCATCGTGAAACCGATCTGCAGCAGGTAGTTGAGATCTCGGGAATAAGCGAGCGTCGACATGAGCAACACGTTCGGTACGATCACCTTCTGACTTTCCGATTTCCCGGCGATCCATTGGAAGCTCCTCTGCTCCTGATACGTGACCGTTCGATTCTCGTCGAGGCGGACGTTCGCCCGGCTGAAATTCTCTCGATAGACGAACGGGCCAACCTCTTGCACCTTCAGCTTGCTCGCGTTTCCGCTTTCGAACTCGTGCACGTTCGTATAATTGAAAACGTAAACGTTGACTCGAAGGCCGACCGGCGGCCGTTGCCACATCAGAAACGTCGGCGTACCGTTCCGTAGCTCGAGATTCGAGAGGATCGCGTCGCGAAACACGCTCGTGCACCAAAACAGAACGAACGTGGCCAGGCTGATCAACGCGGCGAATCCGTATACCAATCTGGCACGCCGTCTTTGCGATCCTCCGTTCAAGCTTTTTCGTACCGCCCACGCTATACTCTTCTCTCCCATGGTGCCACCTTCGCCGCTGTCTTTCGATCGCATCTGCTCGATTCGAAAAATTGGCGCGCTCGCGCTTTCAAACCGATCCAGAGTCCCGCTCTCGATTCCGTCCGGCCTTTGCCGCTCTCCAATTTCAAAGTCGCGCACCCTTTTTCTCTCGTCGAACGACGAACGCCAGCGGCCAGCAACCAGCACCACCGACCTTTCTTTCCGAACGCAAGACGTTGCGTTCCGTTGATTTTCGACGCGTTTTCCACGCTTTACTGAGCTTTACTTCCACGTTTCCGCGGAACGACCACGACGACGTACAAAAATCTCCCCACCTTTCTTCGATTCATCGATAACCTCCTCGTAGCGGCGATGACCCCCCTTCGCCGCCAAACTTGGGATATACTTTAAATCCGTACACAGACCATCGAAAAACATCCTCTCCGCTTTGCCCGGCGTTTTACATACCCAAACCTATCGCGCCTATCGCGCGTTTCCTTCTTTCCCTCCTTTCCCTCCTTTCCCTTCTTTCCCTTCTTTCCCTTCTTTCCCTTCTTTCCCTTCCTTCGATTCCACTATTTTCCTTCTTTTATCTCTCCCTCCCTCCCTCCCTCCCTTTCTCCCGACCGCGACAATGCTCGCGTATTCGCGCGCGTTTATTTTTCTGCATCCCGTTTCCCCAACCTTGCTCTCCGTAACGGCGGTGGCTGTGCTGAATTAGGATCAGATGCCGCGTGCTTCGTCCGCCGAAACGATTCGCGTCCACTCTGCTACCGTTTATCGCTCGTAGACGAAAAAAGGCTCGGATGACGATCGACGATAACACCCAACTAACGTCGCGAGTCGCGACGCGACCCGTCGGCCCACGTTTCTCGTCCGACGCCTGTAGCCTGATCGCCGCCGTTCCAACAGCAACTGCACAAATCTAAAAATTCGTTCAAGGGAACGAGATAACAGGCCGTATCGGGTCGCGTTCCATCCGATCGATCGAAACGCGCCGCGAATTCTCTCCGCTTCCACGCAAATCCATTTCAAATACGTCAATACGTAGAAGCGATGCGACGCAAACGATTCCAATTTATCGCGAGTGTTTGGCATGTTGTGACTGGCAGATGCCCTTTTCACCCGCTTCTGCCGCGATGTCTCGTGCAATATTCTCTTTAACCATTCGCCTTTTAAGCGCGGACGTAACGATGCTCGTACGTACGGTAGCTACGACCCGTGCTGCAAACCGCGATTTTTATCCTCCGTTGCGAACACGATTACGTAAGAAACTGGTGTGTACGCGTTACTCGACTCGGTAAAACGATAACGTTCGTTTACCGAAACGGCGATCGTCTTACAAACGTCTGTGACTTGTCGCGCTTCGATTTCACAGTTGCAACGAAGTATCGGTCGGCTGCAATCGCGTTATACCGTCCCTTGCCACGCGTTCCTCTCTATCTATGCTCGTACACGGACACGCTGTTCGCGAAATCGTTTATCGTTCCTCTTCCTTCCTGCGATACGTTCGAACGATACGAAACACGCGCCGTAGCGCGTACCGATATCAACGTACGTATTCGTTACGAACGTACGTAACAAATAAGGATCGAAAGTTGGCGCGATCTCGAATATCGAAAGAGAGCGGAGAATAAAAATCGCTTGGAATTGGAGAAACGGGCGTAAAAAATGAAAAAAAAAAGAAAAAACGCTGGATGATCGCACTCGAATCGTCCGTCGAGCGGATTTTCGCGCGACAGCGATATTCGAAAAAAAAGAAAACGAAGCGGACGCGCTTTGTACGGCTGTCGGAATCTTTCGCCAAGTACGATCGTTGTCGTCGCGCGAACAAATCGTCTCGCCGCGTTAGTTTGCGCGCCATCTAATCAACACGGAACGATTTCCCGTCGCTTGGCACACGACGCGCTATCCTATGGCAAACATGCAATATCTATAGCACGGTGTACTCGCTCGTATTAACCGTCGATACGCGTGTACGCGGATATATAGACGGAGCAGAAGCTTTCTGTAGTTGTCGATAGATGGCGATAAACGTTCGTCGTTAACTCGGAGTAGCTGCAAGCAGTAGGAGGGTATCGTTTTTCGGTGTCAAAGAAGACGAATGTCCGGAGAAGAAAATATTTGCTCGTTTTCCAGAAGACGAACGTGTTTGCCGTCCGTGTGTCGCGTAATCGATTCGAGAAGAAGCGCACGCGTGTCGCGATAAATTTCGCTTCTCGGTAATTTCCGGCCGATCGTATCGCGCAAGTTTGTCTCGCCTAACCTCAAAGTTTGTTCTGGCTTCGCGACGAAACCGGTCGATCGGCGGCATATCGTACGTGTTTCGTTAGGATCGCGGCGGTACGTTTGTAGCCGGGTCAAGGAAGGCGTAAACAAGGAAGTAAGAAAGGGATCGATCGATCGCAGCGATAACGGTCGTGCCGTGAGAGCTTTGCCCCGAAAAATACCGATGACGAAAATGAGTTCGCAACAAAGTCCAGCCGCGATGCAATCGACGGTGGATCGCGAGAAGGTTTACGCCTGGATAATCGAATTGTCGAATTCGGAGACGAGAGAGAACGCGTTGCTGGAACTTAGCAAGAAACGGGAGGTCGTGCCCGATTTGGCTCCGATGCTTTGGCATTCGTTCGGAACGATCGCGTCGCTGCTTCAAGAGATAATAAACATATATCCGGCGATCAATCCAGCCACTCTAACCGCGTATCAGAGCAATCGAGTGTGCAACGCTTTGGCTCTGTTGCAGTGCGTTGCCAGTCACCCGGAAACCAGATCCTCGTTCCTGCAGGTGAGTTTACGCGCGTACCAACGCGTAATATATATATACTCGCGCACGCTCCGCTCTTCGACCATTTTCTTTCTTTCTTTCTTTCTTTTTCAGGCTCACGTGCCGCTGTTCTTATATCCGTTTCTACACACGGTCAGCAAGACACGTCCGTTCGAGTATCTACGATTGACCAGTTTGGGAGTGATAGGAGCCTTGGTAAAGACCGACGAGCAAGAGGTGATTACGTTCTTGCTCACTACGGAAATCATCCCGCTTTGCTTACGCATCATGGAAAGCGGTTCCGAATTAAGCAAGACGGTTGCTACGTTCATCCTGCAGAAGATTTTGCTCGACGATAGCGGTCTTTCCTACATCTGTCAAACGTACGATCGATTCAGTCACGTTGCCATGATTTTAGGAAAGATGGTCCTATCCTTGGCCAAAGATCCATCCGCCAGGCTGTTGAAGCACGTGGTCAGATGTTATCTCAGACTGTCGGACAATCCGAGGTAAGAAGGCGAACGAATCAACGATCCAACGATCCAACGACGAAAACTAGCTATCGTTTTAACGTTCGACAGGGCATTACTGGCGCTCAGACAGTGTTTACCCGATCAGCTGAGGGACAACACGTTCGCCACTTGTCTGCAAGAGGACGCGTCTACGAAACACTGGTTGAATCAGCTTTTAAAGAATTTGGAGACCGGCCCGCAACCTCTGCCACCGACGCAACCGGGTCAACAGGATCCTAGAACTATCGGCTTGTCGCCTCTTGCTTCTTAAACCGTGCTCGCCTCCCGGAGACGAGACCAAAACACGGATACGCCATCGTCAGTTACGCGACCGCGGTCTGTCGGATGGCGGAGTGTCGGGCGAGCGATAGATCCGAATACGAAATGGATCGTCGTCCCGTGTCGCCCCGTGGGACATGACGCGGGATTACCACCGCGACGAGTGATGGGAAACTCGATGCGACGGTGAGATCTAAAAGCAGACGGAGAAACGACGAAAGCGTTGCCATTGGTGGAAGAGAAGGGATCGTGACGTTCGACATACGGAATCGATGGTCTCCGATCGAAATGGTAGGAGAAACCGTGGCAGTGTTCTTCTTCCGCGTATATTTTCCTTCTTCTCTACTTTCCCCTTTCACTTCCTCCTCGCGTACCTTTTACCCTCATCTCGACGAACGCCCTCTACGCTTGTAATTATTCTTTGTACGAAGGTTGTAAATGGAAAATACAAAAAAAAAAAAAAAAAAAAGAA
>JACXIT010000203.1:1280986-1295909 GCA_014737525.1 Bombus difficillimus | reverse complement strand
CGATACACCCTTTTAATGAATTAATCCTGCTTCGAGCTGTGGTCGCGCGACATTCGTCCTTCCGTCCATTTTCTCGAGTTCCGTGACGACGCCCTCCTGAAAATACGGAGAAAACGGAGAAAATGAGTCGTATCGGTTACGAGAATCGCGACCAGGTCGTACCTGTTGCCGTGTGGCGGCGATCGCGACCGAATCGCGCAACAGACCGCGAATAACGGGCGTGTAGAGCCTCTCGTCGCCCGGCGTGCGTTTGTTCGGTCCCGTGATCCACGAGACGAGTAGTCCGACGAGTATCGCCGTTAGACAGCCGAGCCACGTGTACCAAAGATACGACATTCTGTAGAGGAAGAAGGGCGGTTCCCTGGAAATAGTTAGAACGCGTGTGTCGATGGAAGCAGCTGTCTCCGTAGCCGGTCGACGAAGGAATCGACTATTTTCTCACTTGATCGCGGTTTCGACGACCAGCGTAAAATTGGTAGCCTGATTCTTGAGCGATTCCGGACATCCGTCGATGGATACCGGCTTGGTCGGGAAACGAATCTTTCCACTGGATATGGCTGCCTGAGTGCCGAACGAGATCCAAGCGACCAAGTTCAAGCTAACGAAACCGCCGACCAACGCTCCCTGCGACGTCATCGATTCGGGTAAAGGCGGGCTGTTGCGCGAACGATGGAAACGTTTCAAGGTTTATCTTACCGCGGAATTTGCGAGCGGGAAAAACATGCCCAGCGTAAAGACTCCGAGCAACGGTCCCGCTGTGATCCCCGACAAACTTTTGGCAGCCTGACAACGAAACGAGAACACGGTAGAGCCAGGTGTACTCGCGACGAATGGAAACGCGGCGATCCGTACCTGAATCAGTCCGCTGAGTTTCTCGACGAGGTAAACGAGCGTCACGCAAACGGTACCCATCAACAGCACCGTCAGCTTCATCACTCGACTGGCCGCCACTTCCGACAGAGATATTCGCAGCCACGGTTTTATCATGTCCTCGTAGATGACGCCAGACATGGAGTTCAATCCGGTCGACATGGTGCTAAAAGGAAACAGAGACGACGATCTCGCGCTTCTCCTTCGCTTTCTCTATTTTCTTTTCTTTTCTTTTCTCTCGCTTTCTCGACACGTTCAAACGATATGTGTCTAATATACCTGAGCGCCGCGCTAAACACCCCAGCGACGAATAGTCCAGGCAGTCCTGGAATCGTCTCGGTCATCTCCATCACGAAAAACGGTAGGAGTTGGTCGGATTTTTTTATTCGCTGTAACGCGTGAATTCGTTTCGATGTATTTGATAGAGGAAGAAAGAAGGGGCAGAGATGAATCCTGTACCTTGGTCTCGATAGGGTCGCAATCGTAGAACGCCGCAAAGATGACGATGCCGGTGTAGCAGCTCAGCGAAACGATGCTAATTATACCGATCGCCATGATCGCGATCGTTCTAAAGAATGGAAGATCACGGATCTCAGCGAACACGAGATAGCAATATATCGGTCCGCGGATGGGGGGAGGGGAAAAAAGGATAGAGACGACTCACGCGTTGGCCCTCTTCAAGTTGGACATGGCCAAGCATCGTTGCACCATCGATTGATTCACGGAACAGCTGGCCAACCAGTTGAAGTAGTTACCGACGACAACGGTCCAGAAGGTGTGTCTCGTTGTTGGATCAAGGTCCATACTGTCGATCGGACAATGGAACGAGTAAGAGGAAGGTGCAGCCGTACCGATAGAGAGACAAGTAGATCGCTTACTCGAAAAATTCGATTCTGTCGGTGTCGCGATTTCTCCTCCAAACTTGTTCGAATCCGCCTACTTGGTTCGTGCCGATTATCGCGATCGCTATCACTCCGCCGAACATGACGATCGTCTGAATCGCGTCGGTCCAAACAACCGCTTTCAGGCCACCCTGAAAAAAACACAGAGACACGCTCGTCCACGTTTTTCTCTCGAGTCGGTTCGTCGTTGACGGAACACGTTGGCGATTAAATGGCACGATCCTCGTCCTTACCAAAGTGGTATAAAATATGCAAACAACGCAGACCAGCGCCGCTATCGCGTGCAGGTTTATTCCAGTGACTTGATTGAACGCCACCGCGGGAACGTATATCACGAGGGGGATATACAGCAACTGCAACGAAACGCCAAACGTTTCGCTTTAATTCGTCCTTCCTCTCTCACGTACGTACGTACGCGCGTACGCACGCATGCACGCACGCACGCACGCACGCACGCACGCACGCACGCACGCACAACTCTTGCTCCGTCTTACCATTTTTATGACAAACATGACGGAACCCATGAGTCGAACGGCCCCGTTGAACCTCAGGTTGAGATACTGCGAATCAGCGAAATTAAAAGAAAACGATCAGCGAACGAGGTTGCGTAGAGGACGAGCAGTCGGTGTTCGCGTTACCTCGTAAGACGAAGTGATGCCGAGACCGTAGAACACCGGTAGATAGACCATGGTCATCGTCAACGAGACGAACAAATCGGCGATCACCACGCACCAGTACTGCGTTCCGTAGACGTACATCTCGGCTGGTAGACCAAGGATCGTTATTCCCGATATGTAGCTGAAAAGATGGAAGAAAATTGTTTGGAAGAAACGAAGAGGAACGCTGGTGGATCGTTTCTTCCTGTTACCTGGCTATCAGCGACATCGTTATAGGGAAGATGGACATATTTTGCCCGCCCACCAAGTACTCGCGAACCGCGTCCTCGTTCTTTCGCGACTTGTACGCCTGATATACGCCGATGACAACCGAGATCGCCAGCATTCCGGCAAACACCACACAATCGATCGTATCGAACGACCTCTGCGTCGAACCGCCGCTACCGTCCATGACCGTTTCCTTTCCTTTCGCGTCGATCTCGGTGTTTCGGCTGCGATTTCACCGGTATCGGTATTCGGTATCGGTATTCGGTATCGGTATCGACGATTCACAGCGACACGCGAAGCGAAGAAGAGAACGAACGAAACGGAGCGAGAAGAAGCACGTGGCCGAAGAGAACGATCGCTGCTTCGCTTCTAAGTCGGGAAACGGACGAGGAGCCCGTCGCTTAAATGGACCAGCTCGCAGACACGATTGAATAATTGCAGATTCCATCGTTATCGTTCCCACTCCGCTTCCTCCGTTACCTATGCTCCAACTTCCTCTTCTCTCCCTCTCCCTCTTCCTCGTGCTCGTGTGCCGCCGAGCGCGCGGCCCGCGGCCACGAGACGGCAACGCATTTAACGAAATTGCTGTCCGCCCGCTGTTCTCTGTTTACCCGGCCGATTCCGTTTACCTTCTCTCGCGTGTCGTTGTTTTCCCGCCTGCGACCCGCGATGTGTTTCCCCTCGCGATCGATCTCCGTTTTTCCGCCTGCGACCTCGCGTTCTCGTCGCGATCGGCCACTCCCTACGTCCCTACGGCGTATATCCTGCGGTTCAGATGCTTTCGTTCGTCGAATCGCGTTCGTCGCACGCTGGCTGCTTGCCTCGCTGGCCGATCGTCCGACGGCCGACGCGTAGCAGAACGGTGGAAGGACGCGCGATAACGACGATAACGACGACGATGACGATCGCGGTCGCGATTCGCGTGCTATGCACGATCAGCCTGTTCGCCGTCGTTCTGTCCAATTCCGTCGAACGTTCTCCGCGTACGACTATCGGGAACGGTCGGGTCCGGTACGCCAACGTGACGGGCGAGCTGCTGCTGGGAGGCCTGTTTCCCGTGCATCGTAAAGGCAACAACGGCAAGAGCTGCGGCGAGATACAGGTGAGATACGAGGGCGAATCGAGGGTCGCTGGTTTCACCTGGTTCGAACGTTTATTCCGCAGGGAGAAGACGGCATTCAACCGTTGGAAGCGATGCTGTACACGATCGAACGTATCAACGAGAATCCGCGGATACTTCCGGGTGTGCGGCTCGGCGCGCTGGCCTTCGACACCTGCGATCACCCGATCTACGCTCTGGAGCAAGCGTTCTACTTCGTGAAGGGTAAGCGAGAGACGCGCGATCTCGCGTTCGACCACTCGAGACCGTCGATGTTCGTAGGTTTCATGGCGCGTGAGAACCGATCCAACGAGGAGGGATACCGGTGCGCGGATCGCAGCGTGGCAAAGTTCTTAAACGGGGAGTTGGAACGCGTGGTCGCGGTGCTCGGCGCTCAATCGAGCTCCGTCACCATCCAGGTTGGTAGCATCGGCCGTCGATGAGAACGCGCGCGCTCCAGCCACTCGAGATCCAACGGTTCGCAGGTAGCGTCGGTGCTGGCTCTGTTCCCGGTGCCGCAGATCTCGTACATGGCCACGTCGCCGTTTCTCAGCAGCAAGGAGAGATTCCCACGGTTTTTCCGCACGGTTCCCAGCGACGTGAACCAGGCGCGAGCGATGCTCGAAGTTCTTCGGTGAGTCGGCATCCACGTTCCTCCTCCTCCTCCTCCTCCTCCTCCTCCTCCGTCCGACTTACCTCGATTCGTCCGATTAATCCGTTCGACACGACGTTTTGCGCAAGCCGGTTCGAGTGGTCGTACGTGTCGGTCGTTTACACGGACTCGGAGTACGGGGATCACGGATACGAGACGCTGGCTTCCTTCGCCTCGGAGTACTCCATATGTTTCAGCGCTCCGCATCGGATCAGCGAAGATCGTTTCACCGACGACGATTACGACAACGTGGTGCGCACGATCGCCGAGAAGACGGACGTCCGAGGTACGTATCTCGAGCCTGTCGAAACGCGAGCGACGATAGCGAGGCGGAGATCGAAAGACCGTCCAAAGTACGACGTACCTACAACGCGCGACGGAATGTCCGCAGTGGTGGTATTGTTCGCGGAAAAGTCGACCACGCTGCGGGTGCTGGAGGCGGCGAGACGCGTCGGCGTTGGCTCGCGATTCGTTTGGCTGGGCAGCGACTCGTGGCCGGATAATCGCGACGTGGAGACTCCGGAAACCGCGGTGTTGGAGGGTGCTCTCGCGGTTCAACCGCTGTACGCTCCGCTCTCCGGCTTCGACGAATACTTCACGGGTTTGACGCTCGATCACGAGCGCAGCAATCCTTGGTTCCGAGAGTTTTGGCGAACCTATCACAACTGCACGGACGAGTTCGAGGCAACGACGATCGCTGCCACTTCCGGCAGGGTAAGTCTTTCCATCGACCAGGTAAACGAGACGCGGGTAAACTAGAGAGGTGCCGTTCGAACATTTTCTAGCGGCACGTCGACTGCCAAGATCCGAGATTAAAGATCGAGCGCAACACCGGCTACAAGCAGCGAAGATTTCTGCATTTCGTTCGAGACGCTGTATACGCGGTGGCTCACGCTCTTCACAACATGCGAACGGAGGTTTGCGGCCAAGGCTCGTTCGGACTTTGCGACGAGATGCGTCCTCCGAACATGGACGCGTTCTTCGAACACCTAACCAACGTGTCTTTCAAAGGTAAGATTATCGTTATTCTCCTTCCTTTCTTATTCCTCATCATCATCTTATTATTATTATTATTATTATTATTATTATTATTATAATTACAATTATTATATTGTATTCGCGGACTGTACGCTCTCTACGGTATACATCTTTCGTTACAATATGAAAAGTAGTTTTATCGTCGGAGATGGGAGAGCGAGGGCACAGCTAAACGTAAAGTTCCGTACGAATTACAATTTCAGACGAAGCTGGCAACGCGTTCGAATTCGTGGATGCGGTCGACGGACCTCCGAGATACTCCATCCTGAATTATCAGCGCAAGGCAAACGGTTTCTATCACTGGGCGGTCATCGGCAACTACACGCGTAAGACTGCTCTCTGTCTTTCTCCCTCTCCCCTCTCTCTCTCTCTCTTCTTCGTGAAACCACGAGTAGAATCAGAGGGAGAGAGAGGGGGGGGGGAGGGAAAAAGAGACGAATAAACGGAAAGACGCGTTACGGGGTTGCACGCAGTGAACGAAGACGGGCAAGCGGTGTTGCGGCTGGATCGGGACAAGTTGTGGTTTCGAGACGAACGACCCGGCGATATTCCGACGTCGACGTGTTCCCGGCCGTGCGGCTCGAATCGAATCATGGTGAGAAGCAAAGAGGACCCGTGCTGCTGGAGATGTCAAAGCTGCGGTTTCTATCGGTACAAGGTGGACGAGCTGAGATGCGACGAGTGCGAACCGGGGACGATTCCGACGAAGAACGGATCCGGCTGCGAACCTATCCCCGAACAGTTCGTCGACTATTCGAATCCGTGGGCGATCGTCGCGATGACGGTAGCCGTTTCCGGTAAATCTCCGTTCGTCGGCCTATCGCCGCCGTCGACGATCGACGGACGAACGATAACGGGATTCGCGTTCCTTTCGCAGGTATGGCACTGACCGCGTTCGTCTGCTCGGTGTTTTGGATCTATCGGCACACGCCGATGATCAAAGCGTCCGGTCGAGAGCTGTCGTTTCTGCTGCTGGTCGGCGCGTTCGGCTGCTTCTCGATGACGTTCGCCGTGGTGTCCAAGCCCAGCGTGGGAAGTTGCGCCGTGGTGCGATTCGGCATCGGATTCTGCTACACCGTCTGCTACGCCGCTCTCTCCACCAAGATCAATCGAATTCACAGGATATTCAACGATCCCGGTCGCAGTCCCCGCAAACGACGGTAAATTTCGATGGTAACGCGCGATAACCCGTAGTAGTAGGTACTAAGCAGTAGTAGTACTAGTAGTAGCGATTTCACGCGCGTCGTCCACAGGTTTACCAGCCCGAGATCTCAGCTGACGATCGCGTCGATTCTCGTTCTGGTGGAGATCGCGTTCGACGTCGGCTGGCTGCTCAAAGAACCACCGGCGATCCAGCGCTCGTATCCCAGCAGGGACGCGAACGTAAGAGTGTGTCGGGGCTCCGAGGACGGCTCCTACGTGATCGGTTTGATCTACCCGTTCCTGTTGACCGTCGCGTCCACGTTCTACGCGATCAAGACGAGAAAATGCCCGGAGGGATTCAACGAGACCCGACGCATCGCGTTCGCCAATTACGCGACGATCGTGCTGTGGCTGGCGTTCGTGCCCCTCTATCTGGCCTCCACTAGCAACGTCGTCAGGGTAATTACCCTGGCGTTGTCGCTGTCGCTGAACGGTCTGGTTCAGCTGCTCTGCCTGTTTCTCCCGAAGGTGTACGTGGTGCTGATCAAACCGGAGAAGAACACGAGAGAGCTGGTGATGGCCAGGCACTCGTCCCACCCGACGACGCCCGGTACGCCGATCACGCCGGAGCTCGTGTCCGCCTCGCCGTCGTTCGTCGGCGATCGATCGAAACCGGTCGTCGGCGACTCTCTTCGATTCGAGCAAATTTCCGCCTAACGCGCCGCTAGATCTTTCGGTCACCTCGTTCCAACATACACGATGATTTCTGTATCGACGAGAACGTTGCGTTCTTTTCTTTGCTTTTCTTTTCACACGCCAAAAGTTGTCACCCCCTTCCTATTCCCCACCTCCGGCATCCATTCCCCGATATCCTGCCCGTGCGGAAATGCACAGGGACGGAAAGGAATACGCAAAACGGGAACGTCGCGCGTTATTGCGTTTATTGCTTACTCCGGCACGAACTACCGGATCGTTAACGAAAATACGTCTTAAAACTACGAATACTTGCGAACGAGCGGCAAACTTTTTCCTTTCGTTTCTTTCCTTGTGTTCGCGGCTCGAGCAACCGCGACGTTTCGTTCGCTGGAAGACATCGGATTCCTGGTCGTCCACGGTCACCGGTACGATGATCGTTCACGACGAGGAACATCGGACGAACGCTGGACGAAGAAAGATCGCGACGATTCGAATCGCGCTGTCTTACTTTACGACTTATTAACCTAAGATCAGCGAGGTTCGCGCGAACAGCCGAACGTAAACGATTTCTCTCTCCCCCTTTTCTCTCTCTCTCTCTCTCTCTCTCTCTCTGCCTTTGTCTCGGGTCTCGCCGTCGATAGCGCAGGTGGAGAAGAAAGAGGAGAGAGAGAGAGAGAGAGAGGGGGGGGGGAGAGAGACATAGAGAACGAGAGAGAAGAGCGCGATCGTGAAAAAGAGGCACGCGAGCGTGAAAACTCGACGGTTGAGCATTCGAATTGAGCGTGGAGCGCGCGCGCTTCTCCATCGATCGGTCGGCGGATTACGCGCCGTCGCTGACCTATGCGAAGCTCGACCCCGTTACCGTTAATCGGGCAAACTTCGCTCGAAAGGCCTTTCGTGGACGGAATGGCTGATAAGGATCCGCGGAAGGTCGCGCGCGTTCTCGCGCGCGGACGAGCGCGATTAAGTACGATGCTTAGAATTAACCTATGTACAGTGACGAATCGATCGGATATATCTCCGTTTAAAACGAGCTCTCGCGCTTCGTTCTGTGTTGAACGGTTTCCGGGCTGGGCGTCATAGCCGGATTGTCGTAAGCGTAATCGAGAGTGGTGTCCTCGCTGGGATGCCTTCTCGACAACGATGTGGTGGTCGTGTTCGGCGTGGCGTTACCGGTTCCGCTTCCGTTGGCGCTGCCGCTTCCGCTCGCGCTTCCGGTACCGTTCCCACCATGTCCGTTTTCGTTTTCCAAGAATCGGGAAGGAGCCACGCTAGCGCTTATCGTCGGCATCGTCAGCTTCAATCCGTTGTGCCTGGACGTGCCCGATTCCGCGTCCCGAAGCGTCGATTTACCGCGATCGTTGTTGTTGTCGTTGTCGTTGTCGCCGCCGCCGCCGCCGCCGCCGCCGTTGCTGCCGTTCGACGTTCTCTGAGAAACAAGACATATCGGTTGGTGCGATCGACGCGGCGCGCTCGTACGATCGCGAGAAGGAAAAACTCGCTGCTCACCTTTGCTCGTTTCCCGGCGACAGCACGACTCAGGCTGTTTCGCATCTTTTCCCATCGTGGACACTTTTGCACGTACAGGTACAGGCTCGATACGAGAGACGCGAACGCTACCGCGATAGATATCGCCGCCAGTATCCACAATCGCTCCATCTCCCCTGCGGATCGTCAACGTTCGTTTTTCTTTTTCCCTTCTTTTTCCAACGACTAGGACGACGCGGCCACGGTCTACTTACCTCGTAAATCCTCGTACTGCTCGAGAAGAACGTATCGTTTGTCGTGCAGGTATTCTGAAATGGAAAGGCAAAGGATGAAAAGCTATTTGCACGCAGCGATATTTTCCAAGGGAGAGGTTGGCTTCGGCCGGGGATGGGAACGTTGTTGTTCGATCGGAAGCGGGGCGAGAGGCGACTAACGGCAAGACGGAGAAGAAGAAGGAGATAGCGGGCGAAAGGTGCCGCGAGGAAGCAAGAGCGAGGAAAGAAAAGAAGGCAGGCTGGCAGGCGAATAGGAGGTCGGTAGGATGAGTCATCGCGCACGGTCGCGTGTGTGGGAAGCGGACGGAGGGACGGTGGTCAGGTGTAAAGTCAACGGACTCGAACCCCCTTCGGGTTCAGGTGTACGACGCTCGGAAACGCTCGGTCCCCGCTACCTGGCTTTTCTTCCGTAACGATCGATCTGGAAACGTCGATGCTCGGTATCCTCGGCTCGCTCGGTCGATCGACCGAGAACGTTCGACGAAACGGCGAAAATTTCGCCAGTCCGCTCACCTTGACAATCTTTGATGCACTCGTTTTGCTGATAGTTGCGACCCGTGGCGTCGCAGATGGAGGAGCACGGTTTGCAACGCTTGTCGTAGGGGCTGCAATACTCGACGGTGGAGCAGCGTTGCTCGCCGCAGTCGGCCCCCCCTGGATTCAAGCCGGCGATCGCGGTGCCGATCGCGAGCACTGCCACCGTCAACAGTCCGATCGACGGGTTCATCTCGGAGCCGTCGCGACGTTCGATCAGCGTCGTTGTTGAAACGCGACCTTCTGCATCGCAGTCATACCGGTTCTGGAAAAGAAAGCGCACGCGCTCGCGATCCAACGATAACGGACAAAAAGATATCGAACCAAGTTTCGAGGCTCGATGCGTCGATCACGCGAAGGAAAACGCAGCGAAGCTATGGCCGCGAAAGATGACGCGATGCGAGCAAAACGAGCGAAACGCGGAGACGTGACTCATCGCACGCGGTGGTATCGTACGCGCGGAGAACGAACGACGACGACGACGACGACCAATTCGACCTCGTCGAGTTTCTGATCCGGACGACAGGCAAAATCTTCGATCGCCGCGCTGTGGAAATTCCGACGCGTCACTTTACCGAGTCTGCCTGCTGCGCGCTCCTTCGCCGCCCGTATGCCAACCGAACGGAACTCGTGGATCGTCGCGCGACTTTGGGACTATGGCGTATCGAAGAACGCCGGACGCGACGGAGGAAGACAAAAAGTGTGTGTGTGTGTGAGAGAGAGAGAGAGAGAGAGCAGGCAAGAAAGAAAGGAGGAGCGAGGAGGGAGAGAGAACCGGTCGGTCGTACCTGGTACCGCAACACGGGTAAACGGGCCCCCGTCGTAGCGTCTACCGAAAAGCGGAATCCGCGCGATGAAAACGCGAAATTCCGTATCTCGCGACGGAACAACGAGGGATCGTAGTTGGCAAACTGGAAGGACCGCGAATGCTGGGACTCGTAGTTGCGTCGACCATCGACGAGTACGTCACCGAACCGGTTTCGAGAGCGGCGTATCGCGTTGTAAGTTTAGCCGACGACTCGCGAGTTCGTCCGAACGACGAAAGCGCGTTCCTGTCTATTCCAACTAGCCGTTTTCTTCGCTCCGGTGAGAACGTCTGTTCCATCTTCGGCATCTATCCTGCTACGACGAATCGTTCGGTACGACGCACCGAGGACCGATCGGTCGACGAGCGTTCGCCGTAACAGGTTGCGTTACTCGGCAGTGACTTACTGGTTGCGGACGCGTCGAATTCGTTGGTCCGAGAAGGGATCGATTCGCATCTCGTCGATCGCGAGCAACGAAAACACCACCGAGAGGGACGCGATGACGTAAGAGGAGAAAACGCGAGAAGAAAGGAACGAGACGCGGGAAAGCGAGGGTGAAAGATCGGACTGAGTCGCGTCGACTGGTCGCGGTAAACTGAGGATCGCCGAGCAAACTACGACTCGCACCTGAATTCCACCTCTCCGCCGGTACGTTCCATCGATCCCCCTTCTCCTTTCCTCACGTAGACCGAACGCGACGACGATGCTCCTCCTCCGTTTGCGACCGTTATACCTGCCGGAATACCTTTTCTCAGGCGTCGTAGACGCGCGCCGCTTACCTGTTGCGACGGCCGTCGCCCGCCATCGGGACACGACGGGTCGTCTACGCCGAGGCGTTTGCCGCGAAAACGAGGAAGGATCGGAGAAAAATAAGCCAACCGTCTTTCCGTTCTTGATTAACTTTTTATTGTTATTCGCCCGAACGTCGAGATCTCGCGGAAAGCGACTCGATCGTCCGTTCTACTACCGTTCGTACAAAATATATATTTTATCGTAATTTGCATCGATAATGATCGTCTTAACGTTAACGTCGTTTCGCGTACCGAGCGCCGACTCTGGCGGATATTCTCCGCTCTGTCGTCGCGTCGCTGGCTACGCGTTCGCTTCTGCGTTGCTCGTCGACGAATCGATCCGTGACAACGCGACGGGCGCCGTCGTCCGTCGGTGCAACCGTCGCGGCGCCGGCTCGAAACATCGGTATTGATCAACCGCTATCAAAGCCGATTTTCGACAAACCGGCTATCCTCGACGAACGAATCGGTTCGCCGAGAGCGACGAACTTCGCCAAAAAACTCATGGTAGGGGGGGGGGGGGAGTTACCCCGAGCCGCGTCTCTCCTTCGTCCGTTTCTCGTTCTTCTTTCTCGTATTTTCGAACGCTCTCTCTGTTTTCGCCGGACGGCTATCGACGCGATTCGCGCTACGGATTCCACTTGCTGTAGCTGCAGAGGCACAAACTCCAGCAACCCGAGCGCGCGGATCGAACGTTCGCGTCACCGGAGCGACACCCGTTCGCGATTCCGTTTGGTCGAGAGGCGTGATCCAGCGAACAGTGGGTGGCGACCAAACGCTCGTCGACGCTGACGGGCCGCTGGAATTCCTATCCTCAGATGCTCTTGTAGGCGACGGTGTACGACGAGGCAGCGGCCGCCGCGGTGCCTTCGGCCATCGCGCCGCCCTCGGTCGCGGCACCGAGTCGCCGTCGATCGAGCTCGATCGGCGACGGCGGCGAACCACCGCCATCCTCCGTCTGCGTCAACGCCATCGGAACCGGAAGCGGCAACACTTCCGGCACGCCGTTCTGCACGTAGTGGGTCAATCGTGTGGGCAAGCAGCCCGCGTTCAACTGATAAAATTCGATCAGCTGCAGCAGGTCGTAGAACCGGGTTACGCCTTTGTCGAGGGTGTACAGCCAGCAGTTGCATCGTTCGTCGAAAACCTGTAACCAGCGCGTATATGTAAGCTACGGTCGATCGCTAAACAACCACGATCGGCTCTACTCACGGGTTGAATTTGCGCGTGAAACACCTTCTCGCTGTACTTGTAGGTGAGCACGTAAGCGCCCAAATTGCTCTTGCTCTCCCGTACCAGGAACACGCTGAAAGAACACGCGAGACGATAATGCATTCGCGTTTCGCGTCGATCGAAAACGCGAACTCGACTTACCCGTCGACCGAACCCTGGTCTCGAACGATCGCCGCGGCGATATCTCTCTTCAGTCCTCTGTGAAACCACGGTTGCAAAACGTGGATACCGTCGTCTAATCCGTGCAGTCTGACCACCGTGCAGCCCGGCGGCGGTCTCGAGAACGGCCTCCAGGTACGTCGCCAGTTCATACCCTCGCTTTCCGCGATGTTCTTCGCTTCCTTCGGGTCGTCCACGATTCTTCCGACGCTGCCGGTAAAATCCATGGCCACGCGAGATCGCACCGATTCCTGCGAACGCGACGCTCTGTCTTACAAACTTTGAATCGTTCGATCGAAACCGGAACGAGAGGCCGGCGGAGCTTCGAGACCGCGAGCGATCCCTCTCGTATCGTCGCCTTCTCGTCGCCTTCTCGTCGTGCGGCGAAAAGGAACGAGCGCGTAAACGCGTCACGGGGTGTGATTACCGATCGGGAAAAGTTGGAGAGCGAGCGGAGCATGGAAAAGATGGCGTACAACAACGGTTCGAAGAACGACTTAAAAAGCGGAGAGAGGAATCGCAAGACGAAGAGGGGATGATAACCCCTGACGCCTGTTGCTAGGCGAGCATCGAGCGGTGCGGCACGGGACGAGACGAGACGATAGGGGACCGGATCAGACGTCGGTCGAACCGAGCGCGGATTTCGTTCGCAATCGGAATATCGGGTTTCGACTCGGTCTCGTTTTTCGCTCGGGGATACCGGTACGTTCGAACGATCGAACGGCTCGCAATTCCTACCGATCCGAGACTTGGCTTTCGATCGGAACCGGAGTAGCCGAGAGGGACGAGCGACTTCCGACGGTCGTTCGCACCTCGAAACAACCGAACGAGACGTTACCGAAGGATCTACGCGGAAAGTAACGATACAAAATGGGAATGTAACGGGGCTTGTCCACTCGATCGTAACGAAAAAGAAAAAAGCCCTTGACGCGAACGAAAGACGGTACGCGCCGTTCGATTCTTTCGGCTACTCGACTCGATCTTTCCGAGTGCGCGCGACTATTCGCCGCGTTCCCCCAAGGTACGTGTCCTCGTCGATACTCGACGATGTTCGTCACAGGGGGACGACGCGAGAGGCGGTACCGGCTTACGTAACGATGCCGCACCTGCGCCCAATGCCGTTACGATATTTCCTCCGAACGGAAATACACGAGAGTCGAATGTAGGTCAACCGTGCGTTTTCGTCGACGGACGCTCGCGAACGTCAACGACGCGAACGACGATGGAATACGAACGGCACGATCGACTCGTTCCTTCGGTAAAGGAATACGCGATCTTACGAAACGAGACACCGCTGTTCGATTTCGTAATCGGCGACGACGTCGACGAGATCGCCTCTTTTTTTCCAGCTGCGATAAGCAACGAGCGTACGTACTTCCACCATGGCCGTGTCGAGAGCAGAGTGGACGCGACGCGAAACGACGATTCGCTAAACGAGAGAAACGAATTCCGTAGGATTAGGAGGCAAGTTAAGCGGCAGCGCGGACCCGCGAGAACGAGACGCGAGTAATCCCCGTGGCGAGAGGGTCGTCCAGCGGACTAGCTGGAAACCGGGTGACAAGGCGCGACGATGCCTTGGCGGTGGCAGTCGGAGGCGGTCGGTCGGTCGGTCGACAGGGGAAAGCAGTGGAGAGGGATGATGCGCGCGAGCGTGTCTCGATGCTTCGGGTGGGGAAGGTAGAACGAGTCAAGAACGTCAAGATCTCGAGGAGAAGAAGAGGAGGCGGCAGCAGCAACGGCCAACTTCCGGATCTACTCGGCACCGGCAAACGATCGATCAACGTCAAGCAGTCGATACGGCTGTCGCGGTGGATCAGCGAAACGCGACAGAGAGACGACCAGTCGTCGAACGTTGGCGGTATCGATCGCGCGACGCGCGACGCGTGCACGGCACGGCCATCGGTTGACGAGCGAAAGACGCTGCACGCGATACTCGCGGCGTACCCGGGTCCCGCGGTCGAAGAGACGCACGGCGACGTACCCGTTCTCGCTCGCGCGTCTACCACCTAGATGATCGATAGTCGCCGCGTAGCAACAACTAACCGCCTCGGGCTTTTTGCTCGATTTTCAGAAACTCTGTTTCGACGCGACCCGCTCTCGGCCGCGCTCTGCCGCCTCCCACCCTTTCTCTCCTCTCTCCTCCGCACTGTTCTTCGCTGGTCCCAACGCGTCCCGCTCCGCTCCGCCTCTCGTCGCGCCTCGCCGCCACCTCTTTACCCCGCCCGCTCTTTTAGCTGCAATTTTTTCCCCCCTGGTCGAAGATGGAATCGCGGATCGCGAGCCGCGACTAACCGCGCGTCGCGATGCAACCTCGATCCGAGATCATTCGCCGATCGTTTTTTTTTTTTTTTTT
>JACXIT010000203.1:1234493-1280816 GCA_014737525.1 Bombus difficillimus | reverse complement strand
GTACTGTAACGAAACGAAACGGGGTTAATGCCAGCCAGATTTGTTTCGATGCGCGGATTGCGCGTCACCGTGGCGAAGGAAAACGGTCGCGACTCTCGCGTTTTCGTCGAAATTATCGGCGAAAGGGAACGCCTCGGCATCGACCGACGGTAACCGCGGCCGATGGAAACCGGGCGTTAACGCGCCTGCAAACGACGAGGCTTTCTCGATGGTGGCGAAAGGGTTTGCGCTTGCGAAGCAACGGGGTCGAAGAAGGGACGCGGATCGGACGGACGAGAAAGAAAACGGAGAAGCAAGATGATTACCTTGGCGAGCCTCATGGCCGTTAGCCAACAGGCGCGGGATTTTTCACTGTGAAAAGCGATGACCTTGAGTCCGGTTTCTCCACGTTCCGCGGTGGTTTTGGATTTGGGGGCGGTGCTGGTCGACCTGAGACAGATGCCCCAGGGGAAGGGCGCTCTGTATCTCTTCCTGGCGTTCGTGATCTTGTACACCGCGTAATCCGACAAGTGGGCGAACGGAAACGCTCGTTCGCTTTTCTGAAATCGAAATCGAAATCGTTTTTCGTCATCGCTCGTGTCATCCTGTTGCCCCGACATCGATCGCTCTCGTCTTTCCGCGCGGCGAACGCGTCCTATCTCGATCGATCGATCCTCGATTCGATCGGTCGGTTCGTTCGCGATTTACGAACGCGTTTTGCCGATTCGAGGGGACGAACGACGATGATCGAAAGGCATCGGACGGATCAAATCGAAACCGGTTTGCTGGAAAGGGTAACGCCAGAAGCGCGCGAGCACTCGCGATTACAGAGATAGAGAGACGACGAGCGACGAGATTCGCATTTCGTGCGGATAATGTTCCGTTGGGTCCCTGGTTGGTCACGTGCGCCAACGCGCAACCGTCGCATCGTGTCGAAGAGAAAAAGAAAAAGGATACGAGCCTGTCGGAATCGACGAACGACGGCAACTGGAAATTACGGTCGACGATCCGCCAAGTTTCGGTTTTTAGATACTCGGATCGCGAAAGATGAAACGCGTCACGGACGAAGGTGGGAAAGAGAGAGTTTTACGGATAATACGAACGAACGACTGTGAATCGGGTGTATGTGGGCCACGCCGCGCCGTATTACGATTACGATAATAACGCGAGAACGCGAGAACGCGAGAACGCGTAACGGTAGAGGTTCGTGAAAGGAGAAACAACGGCGAAACGGAGTAGCGAGACGCGGCACCGAGAAAAGAAAACCGTGAGTAACGTGTAGGCGGCTGAGTAATCGGAAACGGGTTAATCGAAGCCGAGTTGATTTACCAATTTTTCGAGATTCTTGCGTGTCGTCCTCCTGTATAGTATATTTCGAACGAGATTCGATCGGCGCGAGACAGCGAATTCGAAAAAAAAAAAAAAAAAAAAAAAAAAAAAAAAAAAAAAAAAAAACAATCGCAGAATACTCGAACGTAATCGCTGGAATTGAGTTTTGCGAAACGCGCGTTGCGAAATAAAGGCGCGATCGGTCGCTCGTTGCCACTTTTGACGCTAGAAGGATGACTCGCGAGGACGATCGGACGCCAGACCGCTTAATTTCGATTAGGTAAACAAGTATCGCGCGGTGCGATAGGTTCGCTCTATTCGCCGCGATTCGCGCGAAGCTTGCGTTTCAACGGACTAAAGGAATTTGCAAAAATCGCTTATCCGAATCTTACCGGTTATGGCGGCAACGGCGGCAACGACCACGACGATCGTGACGACGAAAGCGGAGGCGATACCGACCGGCGCCACCGCCGATGTCAATATCGATTTTCGAAATCGACGATCGTCGATGGAGACGTGGAATCAGAGAATTGAGAAACAGACGAAGAGACGCATAGGTAGGAAGAAAATTGGACGAGGCCATCTCCGTAGAAAGTGAATCGTAACGAGCGAATAACGCGGTAGAGTCTCGGATCGCGCGCTATCGTCGGTTTTCTAATACGAAGCACTGCGTCGTGTTTAAAAACGAGGGGATTTCGGCACCGGCTCTGGTCCGATCGGTCGTTAACGGGGTCCGCCGTAAATTATCATCGGAACCTACCCTCCGCTCGATACTTTCTCCCACGTATATATGTACGCTCGCTTCTGCTCTTTTTCCCTAACGAGAGCTACGAACCAAACCTACGACGATATCCGATTCGATTCATCGTTCGTACGCATAATCCCAACGGACTTTGATCGGTTTATCGTTGGCATTCGAGATTCTCGATAAATCGCGTGTTCTCGAATCGGTCTCGTTTTCTAGCGGATCGTTGTTCGAATTACCAGCAAACGGTCATAGTCGGTCGCTCTGGTAGGACCGGAGTACCGTCGTATCGAGTTATCGCCGAAAATTTCGTTTTCGCATCGCCGTCTGGTCGCGATAGCGTTTTCACTTACCACCCGAGCAACGTCGAGCCACGGCAATTCGGCTTTCACGCTCGAGATCTTCGCGTAAATCCAAATGCCAAGGGAACTGGATTTCCGATCCGGCCGGTGGAAATCGACGATTTCGACGGTGAACTGGCGATACGTGCGTGTCGCGCGAACCAGCTATCCGTTACGCGATACCACCGTGTCCTTTCCGCTCGGAAATACCGACCTATCGTACCGATCGGATTTCATAGCGCTTCGCTTACAGTCGTTTCTCCTTCTTTTTCTTCTTCCCTTCTTCCTTCCTTCTTCTCTTCCTTTCCTTTCCTTTCCTTTCCTTTCTTCGTCCTCTCTAGCCGTACTTTTTCCTCCGTTTTCCTTTCTTTTAAAACACAAGATCCGTTCTTTTTCCTTGGATCGCAACCGCGAGAGTTGCTCGTCGTCGCGACCGAGGAGACGAGCACGGAACCAAAATCACGCTCTCGTTCCACCACAAAATTCGTATCCTTGCCAACGATTTCTCTCGCGTCTTCTCCTCCGACTACGCGACAACGACGCGAACGAGGAGGCCTGCGAGAAAAGCGAGAAGCGGAAAATCAGATGGATAGACAGAGACCGGGTTGCCGACGGGCAAAATAAAGAAAGAGTGAGTGAGTGAGTGAGAGAGAGAGAGGAGTGGGGGAGGACAGGGAGAGAGTGAGTGAGAGACAAGAGGGATGTAGGATGGGTAGGTGGGTGTAAGAACTGGACGGGGGGGGGGGGTAACAAGCGACGGAGGGGTGGCACACAGAGACCGAAGCGACTACCGGTAACGAGCAGACTGCGCGACGACGCTAATCGCGTTCTTTCGTTCTCTCTTGTATCTCTCGGAACGACGAACGATCGTCGTTCTGATCGACCGTCCGCGGTCGACCGATGCGGTAACGAGATGGCCGATCGCGCGATTCAAGCAACGAAGGTAACGCTGATCGTGTCAAAGAGGTAATGGACACGCGCGCACGTTACCCTTCGACAGTGTCGAAACGGCGACTGACGACCGACGGAAAGGTTTGTCGCTTGCCGGTAGCCGCCTCGTGCACGGAGACGAACAAAGATCCGAAGACTGCCGAACGATTCGACGAACGCGACCGAACCGACCAGTCAGCTGGTTTCCCGGTGGTCGCGGCAGACTGCATCGGACGTGCGCTGCTGCGCTACCTCGCCTCTTTCGTTCCCTCGCGTTTCGATTACGGTCGTTCACGAACTCTCCCGAATCAGCTGGCTGCTGCCCACCCCCGTCTTCTTCGACCCCGATCTTGTGTTCCAACGAATAAGCAGTTCTCTCTCTCTCTCTCTCTCTCTCTCTCTCTCTCTTTCTCTGCTCCCTACCTCCCCTGCCCCGCCGATTTGCCTACGCAGCCGACCGTTTGGATGCTCGCCTTTACACGTTCGACGACGTGTTACGTGTTTAAAATCTCGCGATCGTTCGAATGGTAAGGGAACTTCGAATCGACGATTTATGGCATCGTAACGAACTCTCGAAAATGCGACGGTTTCTGGAGGACGCGATTTCGCAGCTTCGCGAAGCCTTACGTCGAACGGTAAGGGCGTCGAGGAGGGGAAGCAGGAAGACGACGCGAGCGTCGGCCATGGTAAATAAATCATAGCGCGCGAAACGACAGAGTCCGAACTTTCTTTCGTCTTCGAACCGAATCAACGAATACTTCGCGTCTTTCGTTTGTTCTTCGTCGTGTTATAACGTTTATACGTTAACGCGTGCCTTCGGAGAAGGAAAGCAAAAGTACGCCTAATCGTCCGAAACTTCGTAATCGACCACCGCTTTCGACTCGTCGACGGAGGAAAGAACTTTGAGAAAGATTTTTTTTCCTTTGCCAGTTATGATTTTCTTTCTGTAGTATCGCGATCGTGACCGATTCGTACGAAAGAAACCGAGTGTTTCGAACTTTAGCGAGACGATTCGTTACGATAGCTCGGTAGACCGAACTGGAAAACTAACGTTTCGTTCGCGAGAATGCCGGCGGCTACGAGAAACTTTGAGCTAATCGATCGATCGACGGTTGCTCGTTCGTTTCTTCTCGTTCGCGTCCTTTCGTTCCGTCGATGACGATTGGCGATCGATTTTTGTCGCGGTTGTCGAGCTTGTTGAAAAGATCCGCTTACGAACGAAAGCCAGTAAAAGGAAACAGGGACGAGAGAAGGAAGGTGGAAGACGCAAGGGTCGCGTATTTCGACCGATGACACTAAAAACGACGGTTACGCGGTTGGAAAATCCACACCTTTCGGCCGCGTGCCAGAAGACGACGCTCGTTTTACCTCGAGTACACCTTAACCCAGAAAATTCGTCGAAATACCCGAGTCTCGCGAAGAGCAACAAGATCGATAACGTCGGTATTCGGATTGGCGATCGAATTCGTTGCTTTGGAAGGCGTAATAGGCGCGACCTTTCGCTGAATTCGACGAAACAGCCGCCGATACGATGGGCGTCGAAGCGAGCATCCCGTTGCGGGCACGATCGTTTCGGTCTCGCACGGTAGACGAGAAAGGAGGAATCGAGCGTGACACGAATCGGTTTGAATTAATCCGAATTTTCAACGCTGTTTCGTTTTGGAGGAACAGCGTAATCTCCGGTCCTACCAGTTCCGTCAAATTAATCTTAGACGTGACAAAAAGCGGTATGGAAAATTTTATCGCGCGAATTTCTTCCAATCACGTTCGGCGACAGATCGCGTACGTTTGCCGCTTGAGATTTCGTCGCAAAGTTGCTGAAAACAGATTTGAAACGTGCGACAACGAACGTTAAATAATGGACGAGGGCGAGTTACGTTGACCGGATAGCCGAGCGGCGGCAACAGCTACGGCGCAAAGAATCGGTTCAGCGTTCGTTATCTCGCTCGACGACCGATGGTCGGGATCAGACGTTCCGTTCTAATTTCAGGTAGCCGATCGGGACATTTACGAGTTGCCGAACATAATTTAAAAATAAATCGATTTGAGAAACGAAAACGTACTATTTGTTTACATTTTATTCGTCGCTTTCGTCGTTAACGTTAATCGTTGATCGTTTGATCGTTTGATCGTTTGATCGTAATCGTTGGCGTTGCTCCTGTATCCTTTTGCGACGAACATTATTTCGTTAACAGATGATTAAAGATTTCGAACGATCGTCGCTGTTACGATTACACGCGGTTATTTCGTGCTCTGTATCGTCGAATACCGATACCTTGGAAACGTTCAAAGCTTTTCGCAACGCCTGCAACAACTTTGTACATTGTTTACAAACTTTGTCTTTCTCTCTCTTTTTCTTCTCACAAGCAACATTGACGAAGAAACGTCGTGCGTGCTAAACATATACGACTCGTGATCCAAGCATAGTTCCAACACGTTCGATCGAATCGGCGAATTGTTTTCTCGCAAAGATCGTCACCTTTGGAATCGACTGGTTTTTGCCCGGCGACGACAGTAGGGTAGAGTTTGCAACGGAGGATCGAGCGACGATCGCGTGTCGGACGACGAAGAGAAGGATGGAAACGAAAAACCACGAACCACTCTCGTGGTGCGTTACGCATCGCGAACGCGAACAATGACGTGGATGCAACGGACATCGTAATATCGCGCGCGCATTGCGAAAACGTATTGTGTTTGGGCAACACCCTGAACGAGGAAACGGTGTAGCAAGTACGACCGTGCCGGACGGCGAGGAAGAGGAAGAGAAGGAAGAGGAGGGAGGGAGGGAGGGAGGGAGAGAGAGAGAGAGAGAGAGAGAGAGAGGCGGACACGGACGAAAGGAGAAGAAGAGCGTAGCGCGAACAACTTGAAATTAGAAACGCGCGCTGGCAATTTTTTGAACGCGGATGCGCGATACCCATCTTGGACGACAGAGATTCGAACGATATTCGAGGTCCGTCGTTGGAGACAGTCGGGGGATCGATTTATTGTCGCGAAACCCGTGATTCCGAAACCGCGAACGACTCGCGCTCGAATCCGATTTCCGACTAGGGTGGTGAACGCGTCGACCACGTCGGACAGACACCGCAGAGGACGAAAACGCGTTTTCCCGTCCTGATCCGGAAGGAAGACGTTGCGCGATTCGCCTCGATCTTGAAATCGTCGATCGGCGAAGAAAACTAGAATCGCAGAGATCGGAGAGAAACGGAAGAAAAATCATAGTACGATGCAGCAGGACGGAGAAGCGGTGGATCGAGCCGAAGCGGAAAAAATGCCCGGCAAAGGACGAGGCCGGCCAACACCGGGCGACAAAAGAGAAAGGAGGGAAACGCGTGGAAAATAAGAAAAGAACCGAGGAGCGTGGAGGAAACGCGCGGAGAGGAGGCGGAGAGGAGGCGGAGAGGAGAGGAAAGCGTAGAGCGGCGTAGAAGAGAAAGGAGAGTGAAGGAGGTGGAAGGTGGTGGAAGAGGAAGCAACAGAAGGCAGGTCGACGACCCAGGGAGCAGCGTTCATAGCAGAATAGCTCTTTTGCCAGGGCGAATGTGTGTCAGCCCCGACCGATTCGCCGCCGTGCCACGGCGAACTCGACCAACGGTTTCGAATCGGCGACGCGCGGTTCGAACCGTGCCGTACCGTCTCTCACGACCCGTCTCGTCTCTGTGCTCGTTCTCCGGCCAGCGTCGGCCACGTATTTCAAGCGTTCGAAATGACACGAAAAGCGAAGAAACAGAAGGAAACGGGAAAAGGGGGAGAACCGACAGGGAGGAGAGGATCGCGGTGGCGAGAGTAGCGCGAGACGGCGATTCGGCGTTCGTCGTCGGTGAAAGCAACTAGGAAAGCGGAAAGCATCTTAGAAAGGCGTACGTACGCCGCGAGCGATCGTTTCGCGTCGACTGCGCGTATCGCGTCGCGTCGTCCGCGTTTAAGCAACGAGTTTCGTTCGTGCGTCGGACGGTGGTGGTGTCGTAGCTTTCAGAAACCGATGTTTCTGTTCGCGCGGATTTGAACGCCGGACGCGTAGCTCGGAGGCTGATGTCACCCGAGACGAAATATCGATCGTACGTACGTACCTCCGTCGATGCCGTATAGACACAGCTGCGAACGCGAAGGCGCGCCAACTCTCGAACATCGAGCGTCGTAAGATCGACGTTCTCGACAGCCCGGCAAGCTACTCGCGAAACGCGAATGAGACAGCCGTGATCGGCATAGCAATGATCGACCGCCGTTGTAGATGTAGCAACGGTTGCGTTTTAGAGTAAACTTTCTATTCGCTGAAATCCACACGCATGGAATTCCTTCGCGCGGAACATCGTGCTGGTGTTCGCCGTTTCGCGTCGAACGCTTCTTTCCAGCTATCCTGCTGTCTCGTCGGTTTAACGTTCGCGCGTCGACGCGTTATGACGCCGGGGCGACGTATCGAACCCTGCGGAAACCAGACGTGGAACGCGCGCGACGAATCGTTCCGTCCGTCGATTCGTCGGCCCCTCGACGTTTCCCCTTGACCTTCTTTCGCGACACTCTCTTCTCGCAGTCCCTTTCGATGCGATCGCCACGGTCGTTGATCCACGACTCCGGCGAGCGACGATCTGGCGAGAGTCGTGGAAAGAGAAAATCGAATCAAAACGGTTGGCGAGAAACGATCGACGAAATGCGTAAACGCGCGTACGTATTCCCGTGGCAAAGACGTTTACCGCGCGATCCTGTTACGCGCGACCCACGTACGCGTCCGTCTTCGCGCTGTTCTTAATAGGAAAAGAAACAAAGAAGCACGTTTCGCGTATTTCGTCGTGCCGATGCCGTCCGCTACGACGGACAAGCTACGCCGTATACGAGCATCCCTGTGTCATCGGCGGCAAAAGAATGTTCGTCGGAACGGAACCGTGTCGCGAGGGATAATATAAACGCAGCTTTACGCGAACGCTGTCGCTGTCAGCTGTTCGCTCGGTAAACCGGCGAAACGGGTTTTTGGTGACTCGCGCCGGTTCTACCCGTTTGCAGTTATTCCTTCGTTGCCGTGATGCGGGTCCGTCGACGTTTCAACGGTGTCCGGTGGTGGTCACTGGATATGGAGCGAACGGAATAACCGCGTGGCGGTCGCGCGTGCACCACGCGTTCGCCGCGCATCGATCGCGACAATCTAAGAGCACGGCTAGAGCCGTAAGAACGATCCGCGAACGCGTTTCGCCTTTCGGCGGACTTACCTTTTTCGCGTGGTAGAGCTCACGATCTCGAAGAAGCAAACAGATCTTCCTCCAAATGTTCAAGCGTCCGTTCTGTATCCACGCTAAACCGAATACCTCTGGACATTCCGCTATCTCTTCGTTCTCCAGATAGTCCTGTAAACGTGGAAAGGGAATCGCTGATGAAAGAATTACGAGGGAACTGCGCGCGAGCGACAAAGTGCGTCGACTAGAAGATCGATCGAATTTCCACTCACTCGTAATGCCGCTTCCGTTTCGTCCAAGGCGTGCCAGTCTTCGGCGAAAACGGTGGGAACGTCGATCATCTCGGTGGAAAGGAAGAGCTGCAACGCGACACTCGTTTACGTCGTCGTTCGTATTTTGCCGACGGATACGCGAATCGCGAGCACGTGGCACGAGCAAAGGCACGCGTCTAAGCGTTTCGCGTTTCCGCCGAGGGATAAGAACGGCTCTCGGAGGCGGCAGCGACCCGACCGCTGCCGGTAATAGTCGGTAATAGTAGGTCGAAAGCCGTCGAGCAACCACTGGTCGTGTCGAGTTATCGATGAAATTGGCGCGACGGCGAACGCGGCCGAAGCAGAACGCGCGAGGAAACGCGCGAATTTTGCAGTTTCGTAACGCATCGTGCGATTCTACCGATAAAACCGATGAAATATTTGTCGCGCGATACGAGCTGGCAACTTCGATTTTCATACTGACCTCCGGATCGTGGAAGAACTCGTACTTGAGGCAATCTTCGCGAAAGATAAATTTCCGTGCGCGCTCCGCGGAGAACGTTTTCGTCTCTCTGTGCACAGCCAAAATGTCCTCGTGGTCCTCCAACGCGCGCTCTGTAACGGTTTCGTTTCGGACTCGTGAAAGTCGTTAACGACGGGTCCAAGGAGAAAAACGGTAAACGACGGATACTGACCTATTCCTAGCTCTGGCCATGTCTCCACGATCGACCAGTCGACACCCACCGTACTTCTTTTCGCTTTCAGAAGTTTGCACAAGTCGATGGCGCGAAGATCGTGCTCGACGATCACGTCGTAGCAAGCGTCGTCGTCGCAGTAAAAACGTAATTCCTCCGTCTACGCGTTACCCGGTGAAGAGGGTGCCAGGGGTAGAAAGAAAAAACGTCGTCAGTGGTCAGGTTTTTCGACGCCAGTTTCGTTGTTCGATCGGTACGCGACGCGTCCATTTACCTGTTCCTCGTCCTCCTCGCTTTCGTCCGGTCGCGCGAATCTTTTCGGCGTACGATTTCTGTTCATCGATCGGTAGGCGATCTCGAACAGATTCCTCCTGGGACTGAGTCGTTGATACCTGCTGCACGTGGATGGATCGAGAAACTGCGCGTTGTCGGCGTCCAGGCAGGAACACATCCTTGGCAGCCAACCTGTTACGAACGCGTACGAGAGAAACGTTTCGTGAATTAAACGAACGACGAATATCTATCGGCTATTTTTCTAGACGCGAGCGAATCGAGACAATCGAGCGATAGGTTCGAAGAGAAGATGAAAAAAAGAGGGAAGGGTATTTCCTAACTGATCGAAACTTCGATTCCGCCGCTGCTATTCGCCGAGAGTCGCCAGGAGCCTTCGCAAAGGACGGAAGGAAAATTTCAATGGGCGATTAACTCGCGCGTTATACGCGCTACGAGTATTCGAGGAATCGGCGATCGGCGGAAAATCCAACAGCGAGGCGTTGTACCACGCTGCGTACCGGTATTACGCGTTTAGCGCGAAACCGTCGACGAAGGTGAAACTCTGGCGGTCGACCGCGAACACGCGTACGTGGCAGCTTTCGGTTTGAATAGGCGCGCGTGCTTGCCAGCGATTAACGATGCGTAGCTGTCACGATCGTTGCAGGTACGAGTACGCGTACCAGGGAAAAACCGCTACTTACTCGGTTGTACGCGCTTTGAACGATTTCACCTGTTTTTTCTTTTTTCGTTTCTCTCGCACGCTGTCGGAGCGTTACGAAGAATCGCGATCGACGAGAAACGAAAGAGAGATCGGTGATCTGTCGGAAGGCGAACCGGTCCGATTCCGTGCAGCATCGAAATCCTTCAACTTACCGCGAATGTTGGAACATCGTCGACGAACTAGGGAGAACCAAGTGGAAGAGGCATAGCGTTGTTGTCTGTCGCAGACGGAATCGTTACGTGTCACGAGATCCGTGCATCGGTCTAGTAAGGCGACGCTGTAAACGCTTTGCTCGTTGTCCGTGTCGACGCGCAAGCTCTCCGACGAGGCGGTCGCCGTGCTGGTTACGGCCGATTCGAGCGTCGGCGTGCTTCCGATCGAGGATATAGCGGTTAGCGGCAAGTCGATGGAAAGATCGTGGATTTCGACGGTGGGTTCCATAGCGTCGGGAAGTCGGCGTTTCGGGTCGATGGACGATGATGGATCATGGTGCGGAAAACGACGATAAAGGGGGCGGCCGGTGATGGAATCGTGGTCGCCAGCTTGCAACATCGTATTCGAGAACGCGACGTTTTTACTATCGTGTCACCGATTCTGAAACAAACGAACGAATCGTAGCGGGTTAGTAGATGAAGCGGGTTTCGAGCTCGCGTTGTCCTCGGCGTCGTGAAAACGCGGGGCAAGTTTCGCGTTCGATTACCGGGAAATGAAACCGTTAAGATAAGCGCGCGCGGTCGAAGACGAAGCGGCTCGAGGTCAACATATACATACTTACGTGGCGTTCATTCCGATTCGCCTTGTGCGTCATTGTTCGGCTCGCGTTACGTCACGATTCCTGATATTCGAAAGAAAGATCGATTCAGTCTCTAGTTGCCGTACGGTTGCACGAACCTTGTATGTAGGATCGTGGCAAGACGCAACGCGGCGCAGCGCGACCGGCACGGGGGCCGACGATCGCTCGGATCCTCGTACTCGCGTGACGAACTCTTGCACGCCGCGAGCCGATCCACGGACCATTTCGTTCAACGTATCGCACCGCTGTTTCAAAGGTACGGGTACTTGTCCAGCGTTTACCGACATAAAACTACGTAGCGCGAGAGGCGCTAAAATCACGCGATCGTTCTCGCGATCTATCGATCGAAGAAGGAAACAGAAATAGAGCGAACGAGAGAGAGAGAGAGAGAGGGAGAGAGTTTAGCAGCGAAAGCCGAAGCAAAGGTGCAAGATCCGCGATACGAAATCGAGACAGAGCACGATCGGTAGAGGATGAGATCGTGTACCGAACGCGTACGAACGCGATCGTTTCTCCAGGGATCGTTCATCGGTCGTCCATTTTCGTACGGCTGCCGAGACGCAGCAAGGCTAACGAGGGTTAACTGGACTCTCAATTGACAGCGCGTGTCTAAATTGGCAGGTCGATGGTAAACGCGCGCGCTCGTTCGATCTCGATTTCGACTCGTAGAGAGACGCGCGTACACCTATGCGGCGCGTTCGAGCGCGAAAACAAAGCGACGAAAGAGAGAAGGAAGAGAAAAAAGAGAAAAAGGAGAAGAAGGAGAAGTATCGGATGAATGAAAAGAACGAGAAGAATGAGAAGAACGGGAAGAAGGAGAAAAGGACGACTCTCCGTGGAGATTCCGTCGGCGTGATACGCGATGATGCAAATTCCTCTCTCGTTTTCTCGACTTTGGAGCCTGTCGGTTACCTTCTCTCTCGGCGACTCCCGAACTCGTGCGAACGGATTCGAAGCAGTATATCGTTGCGATGAGCGCGTTCCTCTCGAACGAAGGAGGAAAAAACGAGGCGCGAGACGATTCGCGCGTTCGACGTCGAAAGAAAGGAGAGGCGATAAAGAAGGAGACGCGTCGTAAAGCAGATGGAGAAGGAGAGGGCGGCGGGTGGGTGCACGACGACGATCGTTTCGAGTGGAAATTGTCGAAATCGCGGTGCGCGCGTGATAAAATCCGCGTTCCGTTGGCCGACGAGAAAAGGAGGCGTTCGCGGGTCGACTTATCGACTTACGTCACACGAAGATACTCGGAGTCAGCCGCGCTTCGACGAACTCGCCTTTTTTCTCTATCGTTATCGCCGTTCCCACGGCTTATCTCGGTAAATCGTTGCTCTGGTCCGCGTCGCAGCGTCGCATCGGCGCTTCTCTCGATCGAACCTCGTTTCGCCTGCGTTTCCGTTTCCGGTTCCGTCTCGTCGCTTCGACACCGAGAACAGCAGCCTCCAGCGCGGATATCTCCGTCGCGGATTTACCGCGGATGCGGCCGGGTCGCGAAATACCTGCGAAGCAGCCAAGCGAACGCCAATGGCCGTGATCGCGGTCGCGGTCGCGATATTTCGACGCGCGACGTCCGCGATTTCCGACGCGCGACTGACGATCTGAGAATCGGTCGCGAGCTTGACGGAGCAGACTCGCGGCGCTCGCTAACCGACCGAAACGCGACGCGCGCGAAACGGGCCTCGCGAGTCGCCTTCCACGCCGCATTAGCCCGCTTTTTCCTCCGTGCGACGGAATCTTTCGATTTCTGATAGCAACGAGAAGGTGAGGAGAACGCGCAAGATGGTGCAACATCGGCGACGGCGGCGGCGGCAGCCACGGTAGACGTCGACGGAGACACGCTGGCAGAAGCGCGGCGCACTCGCGCGAGAATTCGAGACGGAAATAGCGAGGTCGACTTTGTCTAAAATTATTCGACCGGTCGGCGAAAGGGTCGCAACGGCTACAACGAAGCTACGTTCGCCATTCGTTCTCCTGGATCGTTCGCGACCCCATCTCGCCGCTTTTCTCGCTCGTATACGCGCTATCTCGACCGAATCTGCCGAAATTCTGCCGAAATTCACCGATTTCGTGGGCGAGCGTTCACGGAGATCCAAACGAGTTGGAAATGCGGCGAACTAACGCGATCGACGAGGCGCGAGCGGACCCATCTTACAGGGACCTGTGCTCGCTGGAGACTCTCAGATCCGGAAAGAAGGGATTCTTCCGAGAATTCAGCGAAAACGTGACGCGAGTCGCCGGAGAGCGGTGGATCTGCCAGGTTTTCGGACGGCTGACCAGCGACGAGCAAAGGATTCGAGCCATCTTCACCGATGCCAAGGTGAAGGACACGGTGTTGGAAACGTTAAACCGAACGGAGATTCTGTACCGCGGGAAAGACGCCAGCGTGTCCAGAGCGAGGAGACTCGAGGGATTCGAGGCCGCGGCCGCGGCCGAACGACGGAAAGCTCTGTTGCTCTTTGGTCAAGCCGTTCTTCGCGCTCCCCTTCCAGGTTTGTTTCTCTCTTTGCGAGTAGACTCGCCGACGATCGATCCATCGATCGATCCTCCGATCGGCTTTCTTCCTCTCTCTCTCTCTCTCTCTCTCTTTCTCTCTCGTTCGCTCGCTCTCTCTTCTCCCCTTTGCCCCGTTTCAGGAAAATGCCGCACGGTCGATCGAGGTCTCGGACTGCCGCTCGCGTTCCTAGCCAGAGCCGAAACGTTTCTCGCCTGCAACGAGCACGAGCTCGCTCTTCGTGATTTGAGTTTCGTCGAGGAAATGGACGGCGATCTGCCCAACGAGTTACGGTGAGCCTGAACGAGTCGAGACGACGAAGCGAAAGATAAAACCCGACTGAAAGGAAAAGTGTTGTTTCAGGGCGACGTTTGCTCGGACGAAGAAGGCGTGCGAGACGTTCGTACGAGCGAACGGAAAGAAGATGTTGCCGGCGAGAACACCGTCGCACGATAAAGGTAGGTGAGTCGCGATTCGTGGTGGCCGTCGATGCGACGGAGAGACGCGCGTTTTTCGTTAGGTTCGCTTTCGGTTCGCTCGCAGCTACGGCCCGATTGGCCGGCGACGAGAATCCGCGGCTGCCGGGTGCCTCCAGCCTGCTCGACATCGAGGAGACGGAGAACGCGGGCAAACGAGCGATCGCCGCCAAACCGATCGAACCGGGGGACAGATTGGTCGTGGAGGCGCCGTTTGCCGCTACTCTGCTGCCGGAATTCTTCGGTACGCATTGTCAACATTGTTTCTCGAGGTGAGTCACGGCTCGATTCCGCTACACACGCTCTATATCGGCAGCCTCCTGCAGATTCCCGTCGTCCTTTCAGATTCGTAGCACCGATAGGATGCCCGGACTGCAGCAGCGTCGCCTTCTGCGGCAGAAAGTGCAGAGACGCCGCGATGGCCAGCTATCATAAATACGAGTGCAAAGTTCTCGCGCTACTGATAGGTAGTACATAACGAGCGATTCTCGAGATAATCCATATAGGCCGTGTCTCGCATCGAAAGGCAACCGCTTGTGTCGTTTCGTCAGGTTCGGGTATGAGCGTTTTGAGCATGCTCGCTCTGCGAATGATCGCTCAGAGCGGACTGACCGGCTGCATGGAGATTTGCCGCGCGTTAAGTTCCAACGAGAAGGAACAGGTCGCACGACCGTCCACGCAGGCACAGGCGAAACTGAGCAAGTCGGCGAAACGTCGTTCGCGAAGGAAGAAACTGCGTGATTCGAGACGCGAGCAACCGGTGGAGGACGACCCTCGTGGAACAGAGCGAGAGAAACTCGTCGAAGGAGACGCGATCGATCTGCGTGTGTACGATCTCGTTACGCACGAGAAACACAGAACGGCTAAGGATTTTTTCGAGAGATCGCTGATGGCAGCGTTTCTTCTCAAGTGTTTGCAGAGAGTCGGCTTTTTCGAGACAGCGACGAGGGACGGAGGTACTTGAGCGCGGACCGTGTCGCGATCGATCGGCAATTTCAGCAGCGTGCTGTTCGCGTTTCAGAGACGCCCAACGATCGAGAAATCGCGGTGGCCGGCCTGCTACTGAGACATCTTCAGCTGCTGCAGTTCAACGCACACGAGGTGTTCGAGACGCGACTCGGAAATGAACATCGGTTCCGCGGTAGCAGGCCCCTTTACATCGGGGTGGCCATCTATCCGACCGTTGCACGCTTCAATCACGACTGTTATCCCGCGGTAACCAGGTATCCTACAGCTTTAGCCGTACCGACCGACCGTTCACTGTATAGCTACGCGTAGGCTTGAACTCGATAAATCGTTCTCTCTTTCCACAGATACTTTGTCGGTCGATCTATCGTGATTCGGGCGATTCGCAGTCTCCGACCCGGAGACGTGGTGGCTGAAAACTACGGGCCGATTTTCACCAAACGAAGCCTGGAGGATCGACGGAAAACACTCGCCGCGAGATACTGGTTTCGTTGCGAGTGTACCGCTTGCCGCGAAGATTGGCCAGGCTTCGAGACTTTGTCCAACGACACGGTCAGACTGAGGTGCGAATTTGTTTCTTCGACGTATAGTACATTCGCAAAGCGAGGCAGAAAGAGAGAGAGAGAGAGAGAGAGAGAGCGAGCGAGGAAGAGAGAATTGGTTTTCGATCGCAGGTGTCCGACCGAGGGATGCTCCGTGCTACACCCGCGTCCCCGAGATCCCAGCAGATCCATCGAATGTTCGTCCTGTCGACGAAGAATCAACCTGCGAGAATCGTTGGACCGGGTGCGCGAGTGCGAGCATCTGTACGCCGAGGGATTCGCCGCGATGGACGAGGAACAACCCGAGAGAGCGTTGAAGGTGTTCTTCGAGGCAGCGAGCAAATTTCACAGAGTGGCTGTACCCCCTCACAAGGACACGCATCTGGCCGAAATCGCAGCCAGTGCCTGTATGGCGGACGAAGGCAACGTCTATCGGCCCGATTCCTTCCCGATTGCTTTCCGTGAATGAATCACCGGAGCCAACCGATTCCGAAATCAACGGGAAATCGAACGACCGTCCTACACTCGTTCCAGGCAGCTTTCTCTCATCTCGAAGGTCGTTCGAATAAAAATGTTAAAACGTTAAGGAGCGCAGCTTCTTTTGTTGAAATCGCACGCGAAAAGATCGCGGGACGGGAGGGGAAAGGGAGAAGAAAGTGAGCTCGACGAAAACGTAAGAAACTTCATCCTCGATTCGTGAGTTTTGCGATTTTTTTGGCATTTATTTTTTATAATGCACATGTTTCGTGAAAAAATTAAATTCCGTATATGAAAGTAGCTTTTCAAAGTTTCGCATTTCGGTACAAAATTCACTGGGGGGTTCGAGGAAATGAGAATATGAAAGATGCGGATCGGAAATCGGATAAGGAAAGGGTAAGGGTAAGGATAGGTGTAAGGATAAGGACAAGGGTAAAGGTGAAAGCGAAGACAGGGATAATGGGGAAGGTAAAGATGAAGGTAAGGGGGCAAGGACGAGGAGAGCAGGATGGATCGCCGGGGTGGTTTCGATCGAGCGGCGACACGTGGGACGCGCGCGGCAAACGCGGCGCATCCGTGTCGCGACCGGCAAGATTTACGTCTCCTCCTGTACGTGTAATTAGATGACTACCCTTTCTTCTTCTTCTTCGAGACACGGCAGCGTTCTCTCGATTCTCTCCTTTCTTTCGCTCCTTTCTTTTTTCATCATCCGTTCCGTCCCGCGCGATCCGGGACGATTCTCTCATCATTGAGAACGCTCCTCGCGAAAAGCTGAATTAAAACTAATTGACTGTCGCAGCGAGTGGTACGCGAATCGTGACGCGCGATCTTCTCGTTCTCGTTCCTCGTCGAGAAACGAGCGCGATTTCGAAAACACGCGCCGCGCTAGGGGGAACGATACGAGAGTATCGAGAGCGCCGAGTACGATTCCTACTCGACGCAATTCCACAGGCCTTCGAAACGCGAACGCGCCGACGTTACAATTCGTTCGAGGGATCACCGTTCGCGACCGTGCGCGCTCCGTTCTCGCCGTTCACTTCAAACGCGGTTCAAGTTCGACGTTGCGTTGCCTGCTAGCATACTCTGGTCCGCGCACGACTCCTCTTTCTTTTTCTCTTTGCTTCTATTTCTTTTTTAATTCCGATATTCACTTCCAACACATGCATCGTTCTTTTTTCCGCATACAATTACAACGTTCTGCGTCTAGGAGTCGTTTACCTTATTTTCTTTCACGCTCTTCGTCTCCTCCTTCCTCGTCGCTAGCTCGCGTCCCGCGGCAACACATCCTTCTGTATGGATCGCGTACAAAAAAACGCGAAACGTCAAGCAGCGCGCGTTCGACGACGAATCGACGACGAATCGACGACGAACCGACGCGCTACTATCTTCCCTGTTCCCGCTTTCATTTCAATCGACCGCGGAGGAACACGAGGATCAGCAGTTGTTATTCCTCATTTTACGCTATATTTGTACGCATGCACGGCACACACACTCTCCACTCTGTCTTCACCTCGTCGCTCTTTTCTCCCGATCGTGTTTCGCCGTTCACAGGCTCTATATTGCAAAAAGCACTCGATACGACTAACGCACAAGTCTTTTTACCGAAGATCGCAAAATAGCCTTACGATAGAACGATAGCGACCATAAAGATTATGATGACGACACAGACACAGATTGAGACAGAGACAAAAAAAAAACTAAAAGATATCTTGTTCGCTTGAAATGAAATAAAATCTGATGCAACGAATTTGCGCGCTCAACTTCGAAGCGTTTGGAAAGAAAATTGTACATTTTATTTTCCGACGATAGAACTACAAACTAAAATTTAAAAAATTGTTCCGTTTTCATGCAAAAGTGTATAAATCTTTCGTCCTCTCTTATTCTCTCTCTCTATACATCTCTCTCTCTCTCTCTCTCTCTCCCTCTTTATCTCTCTCTCTCTCTCGCTCTATCTCACTCGTTCGCGCATTCACTCGCTCGCTCGCTCATTTACTCACTGACAAACCGCAGGTTTGCATTGTCAATCGAGAGGAAATTTCCGATATCTCCGAGGATCGATACGTTCGAGCAACGACGGCGAAATTCTTCCACCATGATCGAACGTTATCGACTCGTTACACCGAAAATTACGGCAAAAATTGATCGGATTCTCGGTTAACGCCTTACGCGTGACATCTCGTTGCTTATCGTCGGATAATACGTTTCGTGCCCTCCTGGGGCATCGATCGCGTCATTTGATACGAGCGATCGTAAAAGGTACCGCGCCAATTTGTTTCGCGTCACTAAATTACGCGATCAGACAGAAAATTCAATGAGATTTATAATTGCATTTAGTCGCTGATCATCGAACGAATCTTCTCGTTGCGATTTTGCAAAGCATATAATAAGCCACGAACCAACGAGGACCGAAGAGACAAAAGCGACACGACGGACGACTGGTTTTCGAAACGAATCGAACATTGCGTTTCAATGAAGGGGAGGGGGGAAAAAAAAGAACGGAGTAATTTCGAGAGAAACTGAAACGATTAAGCTGGCTGGCACAATGACAGGTAAGCGCGCGTAGTAACGTATTCCTATGATTTCAGGTGCGCGCGCGCGCATTTACCGATTACATGTACACGGACAAGAGAAAAACTCTGCGAGCATCGCGTTAAACTCAAAGACATATATATATGCGTAAAACGATCGAATGCGTTTCGTTGAAGAAAAATTAAAACGTATGAAACAATAAATACGCAAAAACAAGAACAAAAATACCACTTTCGCCTATTCGAATTCGTATTGTGTAGCCCATCACCGTGTTTCTTCTCTTCTCTCTCTTCGTTGTTTCTTCCACGATCGAGATTAACTAACTTTCGTAACTTGACGCAGAACGAAATTCGTTGCGTTACAATCGCGCATTTTCTTTACCATTTTCACCGCCGTCGTCGGACAAAATACTCCAAAATACACGACTTACCGCCGTTTCCTCTCAATTCGCGGAATAAAACCGTCACTCACCGGCTACGTTTCTTTTCCGCGTCTCTTCCGATCGCTTTTTCTTACAATCTTTCGAATTTCGACGAGTGACAGATTTACACAATCGAAAATCTGTAAATTTTCACAGAGATATAACGGAATAACGGTGATCGTACGGCGGTAAGTCCAACTCGAGAGTTTGTTCGCTCGTAGTCGATACATGTCGTGGATCGTGTTTCTTCTTCGCGACGAGGCTTTCCAGCGTATTCTATCAACTAATTCCGGCAGTATATCGGACACGCTTCTTAATCTTCTTTTTTCTGCCGGGGAGAGTGTGGAGCGATGTTCCGCAATTTCCTTCCATTTCTTGCTTTTTTTTGTTTCGCTTTTTTTTTTTTAACTTTTTTCATTTGTTATGTTATATTGTTGCTGCTGCGGTTGCTGTTGTCGTTGCTGTTGCTTCGGTGTATAACGGGTGTTGGTGTTATATATTAAAAGGAGTGTTTTTGTTGTAGTGGTACCATTACTCTTGGTTAAGCGGTGCTTTCGGTGGTGGTGTTCTGAACCGGCTGACTTTCCTGCAAGTCGAACGAACAAAGTTCAACGATCGTTTATATTCGAATTAGAAGCCATGCTTTGCTGATTCGGCAAAACAGGCGGCAAAACGGAAGTAATTTTACGATAAGAAAGATGCACGACACGAAAGAGCGATGAAAAGCGTCGAGGCGCGGAAACAGGATGTCCACGCTGAAAAGGATCAAGGCTAACGAGATACCGGGAGAAACTGACCCCAAGGTGTAAAGTGCAGAAAGAAAGAAGTGTATAAATGGTAAGTCGAGAATAGTTACAGCATAGGAAAACGTAGAGCGACGGATGTACAATAGGAAGGATACGAAGCGAGGATCAGAGAAAAATAAAGCCACGTTACCTGTGGAGCAGGGACAGCGACAGGTGCATCCTTATCTTTAGGTGCATCCGACTTCTGCTCCGACTGAAAAGAGTACAAAAAGATACGTGCAATAGTGTGTGCTAAGCGCTACGCCAAAGATTCGTCAACGGACCGAACAGTCACGATTTCTGCGATCGCCGTGATAACGATACGACAGGGAACTAACGAAAGAGAGTGTGTGTGTGTGTATGTGTGTGTGTGCGCGCGCGCGCCTATGCGTGTGTGTGTGTATGTGTGTGTGTGTGTAAATATAATGTATATAAACACACACACACACACACATATATATATATACATACATACATAGACAAAAATAAACAAATGAATGAACGAACGAACGAACGAACGAATGGATGGATGGATGGATGGATGGATGGATGGATGGATTAATAGATAGATACATAGATGAATAAATAAGTAGAGATAAAGAAGAAAGGAATTTAACAAATGTACAAACGACCAAACTTAGAATAGAATTAAGAAGAAATGGGAGTACAACGTAGGAACAGAAGAAACACGTAATATGTGCGATCCGTTGATTACGACGCGAGTATTTACAAGTGTATCGTACAAAGAGGAACTAAAGATTTGAGAACGAACAATGCAAAATCTCCGGACTAGCTTTCTAATCGATCCATATAACCGTTCGGACTCGAGTTATCGCTTTTTAAAGTCGATTCGAAATAACGACTCGATAAACGAAAAATCGTATAGGAAAAAGTTACGACTGAAAATAATTCTCGATGTATATTTAAAGAGAACGACGACGATAGCGTATCGAATGGTTTTCGAAGTATATAGAATGACTCTGAATCTACCACGAATTTTTCACGTGATATCTAACAGGGAAATCGAAAGGTTTTTATCGAATCGACAACGACGACGACGACGACAACGACGACGTTGTCGAGGTCGAAGTCGAAGTCGATAACGGAATCTACCATGCAGGATCATCGAATTACTAAGCTGAGCGAAACGCTATAGACAATGATTTCCGTGGCGTCGCGTTATTCCTGGGCCGATTCTTCGGTAATCGACGTTCGAAATGTAGGACGATAGAGCGAGCGAGAGCTAGATCGAGTGGACTAGAGGAGTTAAGAAACGATTAACGAGAAACAATGATAATTTCACGCCAAATGGAGCGATAGAAAGCAAAGACCGAAGGATAGATTCGATATCGGAAAAGTCGCTAGAAAGACAGATTAGGTGAGAAGGTAATCGTTACGGACTTTTACTTGACCGTCCTGGCTACGAGGACGACGCGGAGGTCCGCCACCTCTTCCCCCGCGGAAATTACGACGGAAGTAACGACGAGAGGGTCCTCCGCGTCCACGACCGCCACCACGTGGCACGCCTCCGTCCCCGCCAGTCTCGCCACCCTGTTCGCCACCGTCGCCGGTGTTATCTCCTTGTTGTTGCGCCGATGGACCAGAACGGCGCGATCCACGATAGTAACCATCGTATTGTCGTCGAACCCTGTAACGTCGTTGCTGGCCGCCTCCCTCGCCTACGTTCGCTTCGTCCCCGGTCTTACCCTCGCCTGGAATCAACATTGAGCAAACACGTTTCTCCTACCTTCCATTCGAAACTCAAAAACAAAAGACAACGTTATCCCGTTTTTTACTCACCGGTTTCGTAACCGTCTTGACCTTCTCGAGGTCTACGTTGAGGTCGAGTGTTTCCACGTCTTTGACTGATGTACCAATGACCTCCGCGATACCCACGTCGCCTATCGGCAGCATAAGGCGAACCTTTTACTGCTTCCCCGGATGGACCGGTAACGTTGGCCGCTTCATGACCCTTCTCACCTATTACCACGTCAAATTCGACCACTTCACCGTCGCCGACACTGCGCACAGCCTTCCTTGGATTGTTCTTCACGATGGCTGACTGTAAGAGCAGAAAATTATCATCGTGATCAGCGATTCGCGTATTCCAAATCCGATCGTAGCTCATTCCTTTCAACTACTAACAAAATAAATGTACTACTCACTTGATGAACAAATACATCCTCCTTGGTGTCGTTCCTAAAACAAATCAAACGGATCGTTAAACGATCGAATTATCGAAGAGGAGACGAGTTTGTTCGTGATTCGACGAAAATTTATTGTGCGTCTGGGAACGTGGACCAAACGGAAAGCATTTCCATGCGTGATCCAATGGATGTCCAGACAGTCGTTTTCTCTACCACCGTGTACTTGAAACGATACCATTGAATCGGCGCAAACGGCGCGAACAAAGGTGCGAATGAACGGTGGTGATTCGATTGCCGACAACATTCTGCCGAAAAAAATGTCCGACTATTTACTTTTCTCTGACCTGCGGTAAACTCGCGTTACAACGAAAATCGTTGCGCTGCGCGAAAACGAACGATGCTTTGGCCACTGTGCAAAGGCATAGCGCATCCGATAGCTACTTATACATACACGTGTACGCACATGTGTATATGGTATATGTATAGTGGCGCGAAGAAGGGAAAGGAAGAGAATGAAAAGGAACTAGAAAAGAAGTAGCATAGAGGTGGGGTTGAGTGCTATGGACTAAGGTGGGGATGCGGATAGGAAAATGCTAGAAATAGCCAAAGATAAAGGAGGAACCGTGGACGAACGAATGTGATTTGGCGATGCACGTGTCGAAGCAAGCGTCTATTTTGCCAGTGTTAGAAACCTTTGGATCGAGCTTGAGAACGAACCCGCGCTAGGAAAGCTTCGCCAGCCATTCCGAGTTTGGTCGAAATTTAAAAATTCACATCTTCTCGATACCGAAGATCGATCGATCGAAAAGAGAAAAAAAGAAAAAAAAACAAATAAAAAAACTGTAAATCGTTACTACTAACCTGTTGATGAATCCGTACCCACTCTTCACGTTGAACCACTTTACAGTCCCGGTCACTTTGTTAGCTGAAACCCAACAAAAACAAAATAATACTAATTAAATATCCAGCGCACAACCTTACGCGTCGCATTAGTCTATAAACGAATCAATTAAGCCGTTTCTCGGGAATCCGGCGATTCGGTTTGTTCGAAAAGATGGAAACCGGAGCAAACGGTACGGCTAAATATCGAGATTGATAAAACTACAGCGTGAAAATCAAAATCAACGACGATATATTAAAAATGCCTGGTCCGCTCTGAATAAACGCATCGCTCATCTAATTGTAAAATCAAGGCACGTATATCGTGTAGCTTGTGTCCTCTTTGCAACAAGTATTTACTTTACCATTCGTGAGAAATATTTATATTTACTAACTGTTGCGATGTGTTCGTAATCAAAAGCCAATTATTCTTAGGATAATTCCATGTTTATATAGCAAACAGCCCGCGTTACCGATCGTTCGTAGCAGGGTAAACAATAGATTGAAATTTTCGAATTTCCTTGGATAACAGTTTCTTGGACTTTTGCCCGTTAACATTTCGATTTTCCTTCGAATCGTATCAACGAACGAGAATATCCAGTTCTAAATGGAAACGAGCAGCGATCTGTAAAGACCCGATGTTTCTGAACTTTAACTGAAAATGCAGTTTTTCGTTCCTATTTCGTTTTTCGTTCGAAGAAAATAAGTTTCCGCGAAGCCAATCTAAAGTGGAAGCTGACGATGGCAGCGCGCTCAAGTCCGTTCCGAAAACGAATCGTTCGAACGGAAGCGAACATTAACGAATAGGTATACCGAAACTTACGTAACCCGACTAGTGTTTAGGTCGATTTACGAAAAAAACGTTGAAAACGTACGAGAAAGGCAGTAGGGAAATTTCCAGAAATTACTACTGCATGTAACTATGACGTAACTACGATGTAACCACGAATTATAGATTATATATTTTATTTGTTCGATAGACGGGTTAAGGTTATGATGTGGTAAATCGCAGGGTGAAATAAAGAGGGATAACGAAACGGAGTAAAGAAAAACAAGAAAACGCAAATTCTAATCTACACGTTTCTATCCTCTTTCGTTTTTTTTTTTTTTTTTTTGTGTTTGAATTGAAGAGAAATTTCGTCGAACTCGATGTTCGATAGGCGCGTGTAAGCTATTCCGTTTCGGAAAGAGAGAAAGAGAGACAGAGAGAGAGAGAGAGAGACAGAGAGAGAGAGAGAGAGAGAGAGAGAGAAGGAGGGAAGAACTCTAGAAAGAGGTAGTGGGGAGGGACGAAAGAGAAATAAACGTATTGGAAATTCGATGATCTTCTATGGAAAAAATTGGAGAAAATGTAGATAAAGCAAAGAGGGAATGGTAACCGGCTTGCCGGACGCATGCCACATGGCTGAACGTCTGCTGCTCTCATAGACGCCATTATTACATGCGAGCGATCGTCGCAGAAACCAACACGCTCTCGTTCTAGTCGATTATCATACCGGCAAACTAAACGCGACACGATATTTAAGGTACATGCACGAATCGCTTACCGATGATCAGCTTCTGCTGGCCAGCCTTTGGTTGTTCGGGCTGTTTTTCCGGGTCAGCCATGGTGGTGGTGTTAAGGTGTTAAGACACGCCGCTGCCGAACCTAGATGTTCCCGTCTTTCTGGTTGTGGTGTTGGTTCCCTTCTAATGTTCCCAACATGGCTGCGCCTCCAGGCGACCGTACAAACATCCTTCCCGTCTAACGAGCTCTATGATAGGTTGGCTCGCAAACAAACCCGCTCGTTTGACCAATCCTGGCTAGAGTTTCACGGAACGCGCGTGACGTAACTCGCGCGTTACTTCCTCGGTTTCTTCCTCGCACGCTCGCTCTCCACCATGCTTTCTTCCTCGTTCGGCCGCGCGCGCCTTTACTTTTCCGTTCGATCTTTTTTACCGATCGCTAACCATTTAACGATATCGATACAATTTACGATACTCGACGTTTCTTCTTTTCGCGTCTCTTCTCCCTTCTTCGTTCCTTTCTTCTTCTTCTTCTTTTTTCAATTGCGCTTTCGTTCCGAATTTCTGCCCCTCTCTGTCTCCCTCCCCCCTCCTCGCCATCCTTCTCTTCGTTAAGTACCAATGAAATTCGATTAGACTTTTTCACCGCTTTGGCTTACCACCAAATCTAAAACGACATTTCCAACGGAATTTGGATTGGCGATACAATTTCGCGTCGGAACGCTCTTAATATTAGCCGCGAATAACATTGCTACTAAATTCTTGTACTAGAATTATTATTTGTTTTTGTAATACAAACGTAGAGCAGTTATTGGGATATCGTGACAAGCATTGACGCGTACCGTTCGTATTTATAATAATTTTAACGACATTATCGGATCGATTTTATGTCACCTTGTTTCGAAATACATACCAGAGGCACAAGATACAGGTCATAGGCATATATCGGCACGATTTTTAACGAACGAACCTTTTACAGCGAAATTCGACCAACGCTATAAACTAATATACTAACTATATACGAAACCGAATCGTAGCGAATACACGGTGGAATTATGTAGTTGTATTATTAGTATACATACATATGTACATATAAACAACCAAGGACAAAGGTTGTGAGGGAAAACCACGTCGCAACTGTAAAATGTATTTCTCCAACGCTATTGGTATTCGTATTTCTGACATTTTTCAAAGTTTACAACGTTTCCTTACGGAGATGATATATCTGCCTGAAAATGTAGAGAAAAATAATTACGCGTTTCTTACACATGGCATAGAGAGCCACACCTGTATGTTCTTCCGTTGCCTCTCTATCGCGTTACTTTCGCATATCGATCGAGTATTTTGCCCTCCTCGATCATAAGATACAATCGTTCGATTATAAACGTCATGGACGTTTCACTTACTTTTTTATTCGACGTACTTACGCCAATTTGTCGGCGAGCGTTAATACTCTTTGTTGCCCTTTTACTTCTTCTTCACCCATTCTCTTCTACAATTGTTTTACTTTTTCCTCTGTATCGAATAAAGAAGACAAAAATGATCTCCGGTTACACACCTGTAAGTCTTATTTCTGTATCCGAAGTGGTTATCGTATCGAGAAAAAAGGAAAAGGGACGAAAGTATTATGAAAAATAAAAACGAAATAAACTATCGTAATTAACGATCTCGTCACGTTCAAAACAAAAAATACGTTTATCGAAATGTTGGAAATCTGAAAATCGACGACTTATTTCAAAACACGAAGCGTTTTCGTCGCTCGAATCTTTTTGTTTGTGTAAAACGATACAAAAGAAAATGTTTAAAAAGAAAAGAGAAGACAAAAAAAAAAAAAAAAAAAAAAAAAAAAAAAAAAAAAAAAAAAGAAAGAAAATTTACAATATTTAAATATCGTTATGTCCAAAACATTTTAGTGGCCGGATATAGCGTAAATGCCACTCGTATAAATTTCAAGTACCTTTAACGTTTATCAAAACTCGATTCTTGGTAAGAATTTAACAGATAAAGAATAACTAGCGTGCTCGACGATTCATAGATCGATGAACGTTAAAAGTTAAATATACAATGCTCCGTGAGCAAACACGCTTGTAATAGGTATTCGATTTTACTTAATAAAACAATCACGCATTTTATTCTTCTATATATCTGTACGTGTGTATATATATATATATATATATATATATATATATATATATATATGTATATACATATATATATATGCATGTGCATTACACGTAATGTAACTTAAGCAGACTTTAACACAGTGATAGATAAAGACCCGCTTTAACATTTTCGTATGTACAAGATGGATAAGATTAACAATGGTGAAAAATGTAACGCTAAAATGTCCATTCTATTCTATAATTCTGTTCCCAGTGTAATAGAGCTGCATGAATTTGAGGAACATCGTTTTTTGACAAGATTCTGTCGAATTACGATGCTAGAATTACAGAATAACGGTGTTAAAAAATCAAATGACGCGTTTACATATATCTGCGAAGAATATTCGAAAAGATGCTAGCGAGATTTACATTCTCCATCATCTCAGTTTTCTGCTTCGTGTATTTCTGGATCTTGAAGCGGTAGAGCCGCTTCCGATACTGAACATACCAGGCGTGGAAGCATTGAATGTCGTTGTGGAATTAGTTGTGCCGAAGTTGATGGATGGAGTTGTTGTTGGAGCGGAGAAATTAAATCCCGTACCTGAATTGTTTAAAACGTATTGATCGAAATTGCATAACCGAGGATACGAGAAGATATTAGCGTAATTAAAGTTGTAAGAACGATGGAAAGCTGTTTTCACCTGAGTTCGAAGTTGCCGTGCCAAACTGGAAAGGCGCAGAAGCGGAAGTATTGTTATTGCTGCCAAAGGCAAACGTGGTAGCGTTCTGTTGCGATGGTTTTTGGTTTGCTCCAAAGGTGAATATTGCAGAGGTGTTGCTTTCGTTTGCATTAGCATTTCCAAAGGTGGGAGTAGAGGACACGTTTGGAGTCCCAAAGGTGGAAGATTGTGCTCCGAACGGCGATACCTTGTTGCTGTCGCTAAATGCTGGTGGACCGTTTGCTGTGGATGCGGTTCCCATGCCGAACGTAGAGTTCGACGAGATAGAGACGTTTTGCCCGGCGAACGTGTTATTGGGCACGGGGGAATTGAAATGACTGGTAGTACCGTTCGCGGCTCCAAACACGGGAGCACCACCGGTATTGTCGCGTCTGAATATCGAGCTCATACCAAAGTTTTGCGAGGAAGAAGTTTGCGCTCCTGGATTCTCCTTGTTTTGATTTTGCGAGGCAAAGTCGGGGGTACCGGTAGTTGTAGTGCCAAAAACCGGGACGGATGCGTTGCTCACGGGAATGTTTGTAGAACCAAAAGTGGAAGCGGTCGAATTGCTGGAAACATTTGCAGCGCCGAACGTCGATGACGTAGTTGGCTGCGTCGAACCGAATAACGTCGAACCGCTGTTGCTTCCAAACACTCCCGAACTGCTTTTGAAACTCGTACCTGTTGCCGAATTCGCCTGGCCAAAGATATTGCTGGTCGTGGGAAATATGGATATCGAGGTGGTTAAATTCGCGTTTGAGAACAAGTTACTACCGACGTTGCTTGTACCGCCGGTGTTTATTCCGGATGTGGATGTACTCGCGCTAGAGCCGAACATCGGAATGGAAGTTGTTGCGTTTATTGCTCCCATAGATGACCCACCGGCTATGCTCGAGAAGATTGGCATCGAATTCGTGGATGCGAATCCAGCAGAAGTAGCGGCAACGTTAGAACCAAAAACTGACGTGGCCGTGCTCTTCGGGAGAGTGAAGGTAGCTGTGCTGGCGCTCAAGTTAGAAGACGTACCAAAAACTGGCTGATTACTCGCTGTCGTTGTCCCGAAGATCGATGGAGCGGACGACGAGTTAGTAAATATCGAGCCGGTATTCGGAGCGATCTGGGCCACGCTACTATTGATCGTCGACGTCGTCGGCGTCGACGATGAAGCTCCAAAGCTCGAAGGCAAATTATTGTTCGCAACGGCGAATGGACCTACGTTCGAGGTACCGGTCGCTGTATTCGTCGTCATCGATACTTTACCGAAAGAAAAGCCAGCTTTGCTATCGTTTACGGACGAACTGGACGAAGGATGCGATGCAAAGGTCGAGCCTGTCGATGATCCAAAAGTGGGTAAGCTAACTTTTGCGTTTGCTTCGAAACCGGTATTAGCTGAGCCTGCGTCCGTGACGCTATTAGCTTGCGTGCCATTATTACCATTATTTAAAGATGTCGTTGCGTTAGGAATCATCGAAGCCTGCCGAGACGTACTCGTCGAAGCTCTAAACGTTTCGCTATTTTCTGACGCGTTCCCCGTTGACCCAAATACGAATCCTTCGGACTTGGCGGACGTTGTCGGTGGATTATTGGTTTTGCTTCCAAATGTAAACAACGGCGTCGATATGTTCACGTTCGATTTTCTACTCAATGCGTCATTCGAGCCAGTAATATTTGCGACACTTGTGAATGGCATAACGTTTGCTTTCGTGTCGATCGATGTAAATCCCGTATTCTGTTCTCTCTTTCCCGTGACAGTGCTTAAATTTACTGGATTTGTGTGTGGCGATGTGAAGATCATACCGCCTTTCGTATTTCCGATCGATACGTTCACACTCGACGAACAGATTGCTGCAACTTGCGAAACGTTTGTCCTTGGGTTGCTTTGACTCGGCTCGGTTTTAACGTTTACCGTAGTCGTACTCGTAGAAATTACCGAAGATATTGGCGCAGCAGTGGTAACTGTCCCAAAAATGCTAGTTGTTGCGGGAACAGCAAGTAAAGGGGATTTATTATTGGCAGACACGGTATCGAACATGAACGTGGTACCAATCGACGAAGTACTTGTCGCCGATGTGACCGTAGTCGATTTGTTAGAATCGAAATTTTGTACGTTTAAACTCGTCGAACTGGTCGTAGTTGAGTTCGAAACAACAGACTGAGATACGATTTCAGATTTCGTAGTCGAAAACGTAACTCCAAGAGTAGAATTGATCGTTTTATCTGCCACGGAAGTTAAGGCGTTTTCGATTTTCCTCTCAGACGTATCGGCAAACTGAACGTTCGTATTCGAGGAAGTATTTTTGGCTGGTAAATTAAAAGCCACGTACTTTGGTGACTTTGTATTCGATTCGCTGCTACCAGGACTAGGTGCCACAGCCGATGTGGAAATGGGTGTGGTATTGACGTTCGTAGTGGTAGTTGAAGAATTAAGGGTCGCACAAGTGACAGTACATGCAACAGACTTGACGGCGTTTACTTCTTCCGCTTGAATCACCACGTCTGGGTTAATTCGACTGGCAGCTGGAAACAAAAACGAATATTCGTAAATTAAAAATGAACGTACTCGCGCGTTGAATCTCCTTACCTTTACCAGATATGGCATCAAACATGCTTTGAAGTCTTGCTTTCATGCTCGTTTGCCTCATGTCTGTAATATCTTCCTTCTTTATCTCTTCTACGTCGTCGGTAGTAAACTTTGCCCGTATATTACCCTGCTCTTCGACCAACATCCGTAACTTCTCATTTCTTTCCGGTTCTGCCCTCATAAATAACTTGTGCGTTAACTTGGCCGATTCGATAGGTTCGACCGATTCTACGGAACAATCTTTATCGCTATTCTGCGCGTTCAAACGTTTCGCTTCTTTGCGGTCTGATTCATTTTCTATACTTCTAGCGTTAAAATTTCCTTTTGCTTTTAAAATTCCCTTCACCGGTGAATGTTCTTGTAGCTTATCGACAGAGTTACACGCATGTGAATTGTTTCCTCCCTCCGTTAACTCGTAGTCAGGATATTTTGGGCTTGTGCTCGGAACCTGTGCTATCGTTTCCGTACTAGCACTTTGAACACATTCCAAAGATTTAAAATGCTTTTCAAAATCTGGGGTTCCGCTTCGTGAAAAATCTCCTAAAATAAACAAGCCAAATGTAAAACAAATCCAAGTATTTTATCGTTGTTGCTATCGTTACCATTACAAGATTACAAATTTATTTCGACCTACTACTACTTACTAGCTTTCCTTTTAACGCCGGAAACAACGTGCTTGCTAGAACTGAGTGAATTTATAATATCGTAACACGACGGTGTTTTAGTACGTTTCGTGGGTCGAACAATTTTATTACTTTGGGGAGAAATATCTTCTTCCGATTTCAAGGATTCTTCTCTGCTCCTTTTCTGCTTTGTTTCATCCTGTACCTCAAATTCCTTACTAGCGACGGTATCTCTTCGTTGTTTCTTTGCCGGGTCGAAAGCGACATCTTCCCTCGAAGCGTGTCTTTTTAGCGATATCTCCCTTAGAGCTTGGGCGACGCTGGGCGAGGAACAACTATTGTCAGAGTGACGCACATTCGACAAAATACTTTGCTTCGATGGCGGAGAATATCGTATGGTATGAGACGGTGCTACTCTAACTGTCGCCGGCGTCCTTGTTTTCATAGACTTCACATTTATCAATGGAACTGAACTAGCATGGAGATTTACTTTTGGAAATTGCCCCACCCGATATTTGGATTGATGAGCCAATTTGTTGCTTGCTTCGGTAGCATATTTAGTCAATCGAGCCGTAAGTCCTGGAGAGGTTACGTCATTGTATACTCTGCAATTATATTATAAATTTCTGTACTCGCATAGGGCTGCGAATATCCTATAGTCGATTAAGGTAGTTTAGGCTACTTACTTGGGATCAATGTTGTATCTAGTCGATGCTAAGAGAGGCCCGGTAGCTGTTTGAATAGCTTTTCTTTCTCCTACTTTTGTATTTACTTTAGAAGTTACGCTAGAATCCCATGAAGAACCTTCGGCATCAAAATACGTTGAATTTTCTACTTGCATCAGAACATGATTCTGCCCATACAGAGGAGACGGTCTCTTTGATAATACTTGACCGGGAGGTGACAACTTGAACGTTTGATTCTCTAATTCCTCTTTATTTCGTGAAAACATTGGTGTCGAAGTACGTTTGGTAACAAAGGAATCGTGATCGTACGACGAATGTTCGGAATTAGGATAATAATAAATTTTCGAACTGATATCGTTTGACACATTGGCCTTTTGTAAATTCTTTGGAATTGGGCTAAGCTGCGTGATTGATCCAAAATGGGAAGAACTTTTCCTAGTTGGATAAGTATCGGTACTAAGCTGATAATTCGATCCTCGTCGTCTTTCCATCCTAGAGTAGGGTCGTCTTTGGGTTAGATATCGTTTTCGAAAACGGCTAATAGCAGCCTCAAAAAATTGTCGGATGTACCGATATACGTGATCGATGACGATCCCGAAACTCGTACGAACTTCGAAAGAAATGTGTTTGCAGTAATCCAGTAAAAGGAACGCGTGCGGCGACAATAAGCTGTCGTTGATAATTAAAAAATAGCACGCATAAATCGTAAGAAACAATGAAATGGTAAGAATAAAAATCGGTCCCCAAACGTTGTACAGAAACACGCACCCACTCAACACACTTACTAAAATGATCACACTTCGATTTCCTAATTCCCACATATTATTTCAAACAAGTAACCTCTCCATGTTTGAAAAGAGCACATTCACTGATTTACCGGAACCTTGCTGCGTTATACTCGACGACATTATCGACGTAGCAACTACTACGTAGTACATATTAATTATCGTCTTCCGAGTTATTTACATATTTCTTAATTTATTAGAAAAAAATTTCGACTAAAACCTTTATATTTTCTTATTAAATCGCCAATCAAATGATGATTCCTATAAAATATCTTACAACCTCTATTACGATCAACCTTCCGCTATTATAGTACGACGGACATACTATCGTATGGCGGTCAAAAATCCAAGCTTCCGGCGTTGTTTTAACTAAATTGATTCATACACGGAGCACGGAGCGGCATCTTTCCTTTCGAAAATTTAATGTTACATCAGTTTAACAGTTACATACACGCTTTCGTTTCAAATTCAAATAACTACAACCTATTAAAAAGAATGCGTACTTTATAATTTCCAAATAGAATGTATATGTTTATTTATTTATTAATGATAGTGCAATTTTAATTAATTCTAGCTGTACCATTTGATAAGAAAAAAACCCTATTATATGTATCTTACATGAAAAACAATTCAAAGCAATAAGCAATGGGCAAATTATTATATTATAATACAATATATATATATAAAAATTATGCTACATTAGATTATATACGTACTTGGAATAATAATAAGATTGGAATTCGGAATACGTACGCATATATGATATACATAACATGATATTATTATTTGAATTATATATGATTATTTTCGAATAACCAGTGTTTCTAGTTTTAAATAAAATTGGAAGAATATATAAATTATTGTGAAATGTGTTATAAATAATATTCCCAAATATCCAAATTTCTACTTTTGAATTTTTTAGGTACTTTTAAGCGTCATTTATTTCTTTCTTGTACATTGTTATACAGACTATCGTGTAGAAAGAAATTTACTCTGATGTAAGGTACATATAATTTGGACTTTCCATTTCCGTCCGTTTCATTGTTCAGATAAGGTTTTAAGGGGGATATATGGGTCCACAATCCACTTGTTTCAGTTTTCACGCTGGCGGCGCACGTGGGAATTCCTCGTGATAGTAAAAACAGGAAGGTTAATAGACACGAGTACTATCGACCTGGTCGGCCAACGGTTATAACAGCGTTTCAAAGTACAGTAAACCATGTCGTGGCTTTTTGGGTATCGTAATGCACAACCGCAAGACTTTTCGCAATTTGTACAACCACCGGCATCCGATGGGGCTGGAGGCGGAGATGATCGTGCACCACCGCCTAGAATTTCTCAAATGGAACCGTATCGATTTGACTCGAGTGCTTTAGAAAGAGCAGCATCAGCTGCCAAGGAGCTCGAAAAATCCTGTATGATCGGTTACTTTCATTTTTTCTTTCGATTAAATATTTTTACACGAAGTTACGTAAGCAAACAACGATTTCCTAGGTTAAGGACCTCATGTTCTGTATAACACGATACTCCGATAATAGTCTAATTCCATGATGACGCAATGATTCGTTATCGAATACCGTCTTCAGAAATTGTTTTCATCAATGAAAATAGTTATGAAGCGGTAAACTTTTACGCAACTCGCAATACTTTTATCAATAACTTTTCATTTCTCAATCATTCTATAATTTCTTTCCCTTATTTTCTTTTATTTTTCTCATAATTACGTTACATTGATGCGTAAAATAGAGAATTTTGTAATGTAAGTTATTTGAGTTTTTGCATTTTATCTAGCGTATCTCGAGCGAAATTCTTATTCTCTTCTTATTTTTATAGTGCATGCCAAAGAGGCCTTAGAGCTATCTAAAATGCAAGAAACTACCAAACAAATGGAAAGGCAAGCAGAAGTAAAAAAGTATGAAGCTAGCATAGAGCAAATGAAAGCGGAACAAAAACGTATTGACGGGGAGGAAAGGAGAAAGGTCTTGCAAGAAGAAACTAAACAACATCAAATGAGAGCTCAATATCAAGATCAATTAGCAAGAAAGCGATACGATGACCAACTGATACAACAACAGAGAATGAACGATGAAAATTTGAGGAGGCAGGAAGAATCAGTGGCGAAACAAGAAGCAATGAGGAAAGCCACGATAGAACACGAAATGGAATTGAGACACAAAAATGAAATGAAAAAGTTGGAAGCAGAAATTAAAGCGAAAGCAAAAATAGACAGAGAAAATCAAGATCTGAATATAGAGCAAATTAGGGTGAAAGCGTCCGAAAAACGAGTAACAATTTTGGAGTCGATAAAGTGAGTAGAAAAACAATTTGGGCGTCGATACCGTAGCGGAATTGAATGTATCGAATGATATTTATCGAATATTAATTTCAGAACCGCTGGTTCGGTATTAGGCACTGGGCTCACAGCTTTTCTTCAAGACTGGGATAAAGTTATCGCTGCAGCTGGAGGCTTGTCTTTGTTGGCTTTCGGGGTATATACCGCGAAAGGTACAACGGGTGTCGCTGCGCGATACATAGAATCGCGGCTAGGGAAACCGTCTCTCGTTCGAGAAACTTCTAGATTTACAGTATTGGATACGTTACGGCATCCTATCCAAGCGACAAAGAAATTAAAAACTAAGCAGACCGATGCTTTATCCGGTGTTGTTTTAGCACCAAAGCTCGAAGAAAGATTACGCGATATCGCGATAGCTACGAAGAATACGAAACAAAATCGCGGGATGTATAGAAATATATTGATGCATGGCCCTCCTGGGACGGGTAAAACAATGTTCGCAAAGAAGTTAGCGGAACACTCGGGTATGGACTACGCGATTGTGACTGGTGGTGATTTGGCACCATTGGGTCGAGATGGTGTTACTGCTATTCATAAAGTTTTCGACTGGGCAGCAACATCCAGGAAAGGTCTTTTGCTATTCATCGACGAGGCGGATGCCTTTTTAAGGAAGCGATCGAGTGAGCATATTTCAGAAGATTTGAGAGCGATGTTAAATGCGTTCCTCTACAGAACTGGTGAGCAGAGCAACAAATTCATGTTGATTCTCGCTTCAAACACTCCGGAACAATTCGATTGGGCTGTAAACGATAGATTAGATGAAATGGTAGAGTTTCACCTACCAGGTCGGGCAGAACGTGAACGTTTAGTTCGACTTTATTTCGACAAATTCGTTCTTCAACCAGCGATCGAGGGCAATAAAAGATTAAAAGTTGCGCAATTCGATTATAACGCGCTTTGTAGTAAAGTAGCCGAAATAACCGAAGGAATGTCTGGAAGGGAACTAGCGAAATTAGGCGTCACCTGGCAAGCAGCAGCTTATGCTTCCGAAGATGGTGTATTAACGGAACAAATGGTTATAGATAAGTGTAATGAGGCTGTTAAACAACACAAGCAAAAGGTGACAAATAATTACTTTTTACCGTTCTCACTTTTTTTTAATGTTTAGAAATTATTTATAATATTTGTTTCTATTTGGGATTTGTATAGGTTCAGTGGCAGAGCGAACAAGAAAAACAAGAGGCGAAATCGATTTACACCACTGAAAAAGAAATAGAGATTCAGCCTATAAAATCCAAGACAGCAGTCGAATCATCATCGGACACAACTTCCATAGCGACGGCTTAATTAATTACCGTGATTGCACAAAATGTTGCAAGCGATATTTTATTAAGAAATCAATTATTAGTAAATGACAGCGGAGAAGGTGTAAATGATATTGTTACGAGAGGACGGAATTAATACTGACTTTTTGTTTTCTATACAAAATATACGTGTATAAATATTTTAAGATAGAAGTATATTTGTTGTAAATTCCTAGCTGGATTAAACATTACGTACACTTATATATATACATATATATACATATATATATATATATATATATATATATATATATATACATATTTTTGTGTGCGTTTGTATGTGTATTTGTATATAAGAGTGCTTGACTGACAGCAAATATACTCTAAAACGTACTTCGGTTACAATTTAATGGAGACAGAAGTTTTGAAAATCCTAAAAAAATTCACGCGAATCATTAAAATTTAAATATGTACTTTAATATTTTACTACCAGTTTTNGATAAGAAATCGTGGAAAATAGAATGCAGATTTAATCGATATCGTTCAACAGTACTACTAAAGTACTTCATGTACATGTAATTTCCTATTTTATAAGATTCTGTATCTCCATTACAATAATCATAGATATGTACACATTAAAGTAATTCGATATAAACGTTTAAGGAATGTTCAAATGTACTCTTATAATTATTAATAAATATTTAGTATCTTTTTATTGTTATTTATTTAAAAAATTAAATTCTTTTAAATTAATTACTTATTGTTTGAAAAATAAATGTTCTTTATTACCAACATCGGCATTATTATAAAAGGAACTACAAGCACTAAAATATAAATTCGATTTGAAAAAAGATATTAATTAACATGTTAACACGAGATGTAGCATTTGTAATAAAATGAATAGCAAGGAAAGAAAGAGTAAGATAGTGCTAAAAATATAAACTTTTACGTATTAAGCGAAAAAAATTATCTTTTTTCATTAGAAGTATTATTTATTCAAAAAATACCGCTGGTGAGATTAAAATTAAGCTAACACTGTCATATTTAACTTTATATACACATGCAACATTTGCATACTTAACTCTTTCAGTAAATTATATACACTCCCATCTACAAGTTACTTGACACTTGCATACTTTGAACAAAATTAATGTATTGTACATATTCTTGACATAACGTAATTTTAACATTTGATATAAATGCTAACTTTATTTTATAATATAGGTCATAGTATAAAATCATGCATATCTTGATTTAATTGAGTAACTTATGGGTAAACAATAAGTATCAATGCAGAAAGTCGTATTTACATTCAAACAATCACTGTGGTCAAAATAAGCAAGTGTCCGGTAGCTTATGGACAGGAGTGCATGTAATTCTTTCGAACTCTATGTAGCATACAATTGTGCTTAGTACATTTACATTTCGCACGCTATATGAATCGAGCTATGTGAATTTTACGAGTTCATTGATACAAAAGACGCGCAAGTTTCAAATATACATGTACTCTCTCAACTACTTTTCTCAGCATTCAATTATTTTTACCCTCTCTACGTAAATACTGACAAAGAAAAGAATTTAAAATGTATTTAATTTAGAAGAAAAAAAAAAAAAAAAAAAAGAAAGAACGAAAGACAAAGATAATGATATAGAAAAAGCATATTGTTTTAATTTTATTTCAATAGGATTGTAAAATCAGTCTCTTCTTAAGAAGACATCTTGTAAAAAGGCACGCACGTACATTTCAGGTTCCCTTTGGTATTTAGTTGGTCTTTACCACTATTTGTGTACAAAATCAATTAGTTACAATAATTACGTTCAATCTCTAACGCGAAGCCCCCAAATACTTGTTCTTCGGACACCAATGGTTGGTCTTGCAACGGAACTGTATAGGAACTTATTAAGTTGGGTTTCGCCACAGGTAACTTGTAATGATTTCAGTACTGGTTCGGGTATTACACCAAAAACATCCAAATATAACAAAGATGGCATATACGCCAATGTTACGTACGTCGACGGAGGTATACCATAACAACGACTTAGCGACAGATGCTCTAATTTTGACAAATCAAGTAAATTACGGACAGTATTCATTGTAAGCATAGTACAATCGCTCAAATCTAATTCTATCATATCTGGGCAACTTTTCACTAAATCCTTAACATCTGAAACAAGGGCAAACAAAAAAAAAAGAAAAGAAAAATACTGTCATTCGAACTAGCATGACGGATAACCAGATTTAACATAAACTTTCAAAACCACGAAACTTGTACTTACTATCATCTGTAATGGTTTTTCTGCATCCAGCTATATTTAAACGCGTAACAGATGAAGGTAACGATTTACAAAGTAACGCCATAGTATCGCTATCTAAACCACACCAAGCCATATTGACAGCATTGAGACTGAAAATATTAAAATAACGCGTTAAAAAACATTTCTCGCTAATCAACGATGCTATTGCAAATAATTTTTCTTACTTTGTAAGTTTCATCAAATCCTTGATACATTCAATGTCCATACCCTCGCACATCGTTAAATTTAAAATTTCTAAGTCATTATTATCACTGATAGCTTTGCAACATGATCTATTCACTGTACACTTTTCTAGAGATAATTTCTTAAGGTATTTACACTTAGATAATAACATAGCCAATCCATCTGGAGAAATCACTGCCATCGAAAGGTCAAAGTACTGCAGTTTACTAATATAACCGTCGATAAGAACTTCACTGTTTTCAAGAAATACAGGATCTGCAATTTCTGCTTGCGCAAGTCGAAGTATTTGAACACCTCGTGGCAATATATGACCCAATGTACCTTCGTTCAAGACTTTACTGCCTAAATCCAACCTGCTCCATAACGCTTCATCTCGCGCTATTTGACACCACCGTTTACAGACCAACATGGAACGTACCTAACAAAAAAAAGAAAAAAAGAAAAAAAGAAAAAAAGAAAAGAAGAAAAAAAGAAAAGAAGACAAAAAGCAGAAGAAAAAAAAAGAAAGGTGAACAGGACACGAAACGCTTGATGTTACTCATATGCTTCGCCCATTAATTATCTATGTTATTTATTTCTATTAATTTGTAATCTTACCAGACATTTCTTTGGAAGCCATTTTAATATCATTAAAATCATCTCGTCGGATAATTTGTTAAACTTATCTTCACCAAGGATCGAAAGTTTTCTTTTTCTCCTATATAGATAGAACTGTTCAAGACTACTTTCTCTGGTTGAAACATTAAGATCGTCTTTAGAAAAAGTTTCTTTCGTATCGATAAAATTATCTATTTCCACCCTAGGGGAATAACTAGATTCGTTTCCAATTGTTGAATATGTTGCAAATTCATCCAGTTCGTACGGATTTGGATCCAATCTTCGAGTAGCTTCCAAACTTTTGAAAAATACGTTAAGAAATGTATGAACATGTAAGCAAACTGACGAAAAGAATTTTTACAGTTAAAACACAAACCTGTCTATACTAGTGGTATCCAAGCTGGAATCTCTATAAACGCACTCTTGACTTTGAGAGTCGTTCATCTTTTTACATTGTCCATCGTTATCCAAGATAGTAGGCGAGATTGTTTGTTCCAAAGAATGAGACTTTTTCGTACTTTCACAATTCGATGCTCCATCTTCTAACATACTGACACCCATTTCTTCTAAGATTTCAGGTTCTACGAGGCTTGTATCACCAGAACACGACCATTTTGCACTATGTTTGGAGGTACTGTTCAAACTGTCGTTTAAGTTGTTATTACAGCTGTCGTCTAAGCGTAGTTGTTTGCTGTCAAATATATTTGCATATACAAAATTAATTACCAACAAGCTTACATTTGCATAGTACGATCAGATAAAAAAGAGAGTAGAAAAAAGGCAACCTGTTCCACCAGGGTGAAGGAGGTGATCCTTTGGACATAGTAATTTCTAAGTCTTCCTTAAGACTAGTACGTTTTGTCACGCAGAAGTGCACAGATCGCGTAGAAACCTACAGATTGGCATATAGGAAAAATTATGTTTGACTTAGATCGTAAATAGCTCGATGTTTATAGGTCAAAGATCACTGTCAAACTGAACATAAATAGAATTTCTAATTACAAATAGATAAAACAAGAAAAACAGGTAATCCATATGGACTAAAATGTACACCAAGCGATTTTTACTAAACATTTGTATTTGGATCTAATTAGCATAAATAATCATACAAGTAATTGAACATGATTAACATAACTCATAGTTAGTGAAAATCACTACAGAAAACCAATTTAAAAGATATGGTGCGGTAAGAATGGAATTAGTATAGCTATTAACTGGATATTTTTAACGAAATATTTGTGAGTTTGATAATTTAGTAATTATACTTGTAAATCAAAGAACACGATCTTCCCACTATCTTACTAAAAAAAAAAAAAAAAAAAAAAAAAAAAAAAAAAAAAAAAAAAAAAAAAAAAAAAAAAAAAAAAAAAAAAAAAAAAAAAAAAAAAAAAAAAAAAAAAAAAAAAAAAAGCCACAAAATCATGGAAACATAGAAGAAATTACGTTGATTCAACTAATTCCCCAACCGACAGTTTATTAATTTTCCGAATGAAGGGAAAAAATAGTTTTTTGCGGTAGAGCAACCAGTCGAAGAACGTAATTGGAAAAAAAAGTGATTTCAATGTTTTTCGTTGGCGAATTTGTCATTTATAAACTTGGAGTATCCGGAGTGACAAACAAACCGTGAACGAATTTTGATATTTTCGATGAAAAGAATGAAAATTTGTTATATCTTGCGAATAGATTTCGCAAGAATTATTCACTGGGAAAGGTTCTTAACCTTACCTGTGGGCGCGAAATATGCACCTGCATCACCCTGAGCAACAGGTAAGAGAGATGTATACGATGATTACGAAAAACCGAGTAGTTTTATTTCGAAGGCGGGGAATTGCAGTAAAATGAGATTACCTTTCGGGAGGCGAGAATTCTTTGGAATTCTCGAGACAGTGTTCGTTGATCCTCGTGTGCTCCGCCACGACGGAATTCATTTTTGGCGGAATCCGGTCACCGTATCCTTTTTTCAATCGCCACTGGTTCCACGCATGGAAAACAATCGTTAGCGACGAATCCCAATTGCTCGAATCACTCGCGACCATTCGATCTATTCCCTTGGTCTCTTATCCGATTGGTTGACGGTTCAATGATCTCGAGACGGCGGGAAATTGAGGGATCGATCGTGCGCGCCAACTGTTTAACATTACTTACTTAAATTCTAAACCATCCGATCGGCGCTGCTGTGCTTTTCCCGATTGTTATCGTTTTAAAAGTTTGCGTAACCTGCAACTGCTTCCTTAGAAACTTCAATCCGGCCGATTCCAAGCCGGAAAATTTATTTTCATCTCTACTCACTCTATTTCTATTTATTACAACTTGTTTCGTTTACGTTTTAACGAATGTACCTGCGTATAGCTTTCAACTAAAGAATCTAATAAATAAACAAAGGAATTTGTCTCTGGCAATATTTATACGCGTACGTCACTACTTTGACTCTCTTAATTTTCGATCTTCCGTTTCTCGTTTCGCACGTTTGTCCCGAAATTGACTAAATCGGACGTTTTTCTATGAAAGTCGAATCGAGATCGAAGCGGCTGCAATCCTCGTTCGTGCCACCAGCCGTACCTGAAATCGAAATCATTGATCGATTAAAATAAAATAAATAGAAACGAAGAAAGAAGAGCCTCGTATCGTTTTTATAAGATTTGAATTACGCATTGCTGCTAAGTAAAACTGGTGGGCGTTTGCTACAATTGCCACCGTTTTCCTGCTCTTCCGTAGTTTCCTCGAACGTACGAACCGCGTTGAAGTTGTTCGCTCTATTTTCGTATTCCTTCGAGTAAAATTTTGGCGTGATCGATTCTCCTGTAATTGTAACACACTATGTAATCGATATCATAGTTTTTATAATAATAAATAATAATTTGTTGGTAAATAGATTTTCGTTCGTTCCACGCGATAGGAAAGCGATAGGTTTTAAAAATCGTATAAACCATACCGTTGATTTTCGATACACGTATGTTCGATTTGCCGATTAATCTATCGTTGGAAAAGCATAATTTAAAAGGTGGTAGTTTTTCTAATTGTTTGTCCACCGCGGATGAGTTGGAACCGTGAGAACTCGTTCGATCCATAGTTGTCCTCCTCGACCTAAGGCGACGACGACAGTTACGTTTATTGAAGATCAGCTGTATCGTGTTAACACAGATGACAATCTATACAACGAAGGAGATGGAGGTGGGGATATATTTGGTCGATACGCTCCGGAGCAATAATACATGTACATTATATACGAAAAGAAACATGGGGGTTGTTTCACCTGACCGCGTCTTGCGTTGCCTGCGTTCACCGATCATCACATTCATTTACATAGATCGTAATTCATTTTCCATGAATTCCCACATCAGTCAGTTATTTTCGACCCAAGTCGCTTCAAGATCATGGGACATGGAGCGCGGTACACGTTTGGATACGTTTTAACGATAAACAAAATGTAAATCGCTTCGTTTAAAGAAACATTGCTATTACTAAGTATCGCAGGATGTCATCGTGAGATAATCATTCTGACAATCGAATTTCCACCTTGAAATATCGTAACATTTTTCTGTATCATGACAAATGAAAGAATATTCAAGCTGAGAATCGAATTTCCAATTTTGTAATCCAAAATGAACTTCTTCTTTTGCAGTTCAGTTGCACGTACTTCGAATTCAAATCGAGCACACTTTGATCAAAGTTAGAGAATCAAACCTCGACTTACAATTGAGTTTGAAATAAATTGCAACGAATTAATCGAGAGAATTGTACCGTGTGTGTCTTTCGTTGGACAACGATCGTGCCGAAAAATCGAGGAAAGGATATAGATATTAAACCGAAATGAGAAATATATGCGTATACGTGCCAGTTTATCGATTAAATGCTATTTTATTAGGAAGCTTACAAAGTTTTCATAAGACTTGCTCGCTTTTACACGGAAAAAACAATGCCGTTCGCAACTCGGACAATTCCAAGTTTTGAAAATGTTTCTCTTCCTCTCTTTCTCTCCCTCGTTCTTTCTTTCGCTACCCTCTCTCGTATCTTGAGTTTGAATCCCAGCCAAAATTACTTTGTAAGAGGATTGTGTATTTTGGAAACTGTTTCTATTCGTACGATCGAAAAAACCATACATACATATGTATAGAGTTAGCAATGCTTCGCACTTACAATATTTTCGTATGGTAAAATGCATTCTCTCCATCCTTACCATCATCGTTATCCGTTTTCTCTTTCTCGGTTGGTTGGTCGGTTTCCGTGCGAAAGAGAATCCTAAAATTTCGCGTCTTTTTTTTTTTTCACAGAAAAAATGGACGAGCATCGTCCACGCGGTCAATTTGTTACTTTTGACTCGATATAGCTGACAGGTCATGCAAAAATCGACGAAGGAGAGCAACGACGGGCTTCTTCGTGAATATTCATAAAACGTAAAGGAATCGCAACACGCGCCTTCAGGCTTGCGAATAGCTAAAATAAGAAACAGACGAGGAAAAAAAGAAAAAGAAAAGGAACTGACGTTCGTTTAAAAAGCATTCGTAATATTCTTTATTCGTCTTTTAAGGGCCTTTTTTCTTTTTTCCTCTCTCTCTCTCTCCCCCCCCCCCTCTTTTTATACCGCTCTTTTGTATAATATAAAAAAGAACGTAACAAAAATGCTGTTTCTTCCGGGTCATACAGCAGCGTACAACAGCATGCAACACGCTTCTTTTTTCTTTCGTTTAAGATTAGGAACCGTAGTTCGAGGATGCAACGCAGGCGGTAACGCGAAAGAAGATAGATCTGCTGTGTATTACCAGGAAGAAACTCGCGAGTAACGTTGCGCATCTCATGCGTATACTGTGTTAGCATACTATTGGGATATGTTCGCAATACTCTTTCACCGGTTCTTATAATTTTCGATCGATCGAAGAGATCGTCAACGTGCCGATTATACGATCTATTAGAAAGTTACGCGTCGTTTAAATTTTAAGCGGCAATCGTTCGACTTCGAGAATGGGGAATATGCATACGATATCTTAGTTTTTTCTTTATTGGAATAGTATACGCTTTATATCGCTATATATCACGCTGTTCGACGAACGAGCAAACGAAACTCTACGCTACAGATGCGTTTGCGTATACATCGTCCTAACACAAATACGAAACAATTATGAGACGCGCGAGCTTTTTTCACGATGATCGAAGAAAGACTCGTCGATAGAGTAGCGCAGCTATATCTTACCTTAATTGTTAATTTTACAAACCTATACAAAGGTGTTTTACCAGTTCGCTTATAGGCTAAATATTGTTTTAACATTCGAGCTTGCAATGACACATACGCATACGCATTAACGCACATACAAATATATACATACATTCGTACACGCATACAAAATACGCAAAATACGCAAAATACACAAAATACACAAAATACACAAAATACACATGCTCCCCAGCATGTACACTTTCGCACTCGGACGCAAATTCATTCACGCTATTACAATTTATAGATCTATAGTATTATGGCCATGGATCCTTAGTGCGATTCGGTTGCTTTCCTTACGCAAGACTTGTCGCTGCTCGTCCTTTACTCTACGTACTCTCTTCTTGCATTTCGATATTTCATCAAGAAATTATCGTTATATATCGTTAACATACCGATGATACATATATTTGTTAGGACGCACGCTCGATCGATATAGAGATTTTATCGAGATGATGGCAATTTGAGGGAACGCTAATCGAACGAAATACTTTGTAGGAGAAACATACCGTGTGAAAAATGGATATCGGTCGAGAATGCATTCAGTTTTCGTGAAAATATTGTATTACCAAGGCTGCGATTGGTTACGCCATACGTTATTGTAATCGAACAAACGAAACGAATAACAAAAATGCATCGCTAGAAAATCGAAAAAGAAAGATGCGTAGATCCTAGAGAAAGGCGTCCATTGATAACGCATGACAATAATGCTGAGAAATATGTAACCTGAATGATACGATCCCGCGCATACTTTCGGTATACTTTCAGTCGTCGTTATTTTTTTGTTCGCGCGCATACTCCTTCGGTCATGCGTCATCGTATTTTTCAATTTGCGAAAAAATTTAGGAAAAGAAAAAAGAAAAAAGAAGGAAAGGCCAAGAACTCGCGGTATATTCGTGTTTCTTAATGGCTTTCGTGATTAAAAAGTCACGGATGTAATTAATGTGTAATGCTCTTTTCGTCTCTACGTCGTAAGCACACGCAACAACGATGCATGCGTATTCTTACGTAATTTTTCTCACTACGAGAAATCGCTAACGCTACTTCCGCTAACAAATGTTCTCGTTTTCAAGGGAATTGCCAATTTTCCTTGGAACTTGAAACATTTGGATGGACGAATTCGATGGTGTAACCGTAACCAAACATTTGTTAACGATCGCTTATACGCATTAGTCTCTGTGGCGTCTGTTGTCCATGGGATTCGAATAAAGTATGTGTGTATGTACGTATGTACGATGTATATGGCAAAATGATATTTGCTATAGGAGAGTTCTGTTGTACGATCCTCCGTCCTTGGGAGGAAAGTCTAATAATGCTGTCGTCGAGCTATTTGCGTCGACCATTAGTCTGTATATATGCGATGTATATTGTAATGTCATTGGACAAAGCTTTTCAGGGTTAATTCGTAAGAAGAAAGAACAAGTAACGATTAATTTTCAACCCTGGATGGATCTCGATCGCATATAGACATCATAAGCTCTTTCTCCTCATTCTTTTCTTCAAACACGATAGCGTGTATGTAATTTGTAACAAATTTGCGCAGCTCATCGTAACTGCCCTGAGTAAAGAGTCTCCCACCATACAACACGACTCTATGCAACTATGATACGTAAACTAATCGTGGTAGTCGAAACAAGTTGTTTGTTTACCGTTCGAAGAAAAACGTTTGCAATTTTTCGTCGCTTCGTTCTTTTCTATTATTTGCTTACGATATCAATCTGAAAGAACACGCAAAATTTTATCCATAAAAATGTTCTTTAGACGATACACGACCTTCTCCGCATCGTGTACCGCGAGGTAATGGGAATGCAAGATATTTACATTTTATGACAATGAAAATCATCAGACGGAACAAAAGAGATCGATCTTAATCGACAGAGTAAACGCGTAGTAGGTGGGCAGACGATAGAACGACGTTTCGTCGATAAAATTCTACAAAAATACGTAACAGTAATTAATTGGATGTGATATTCATGTAATCTAGGTTCTTTGAGAAAGTTTGTCCGTTAACGTGCGTACGCACGTGCACGTTATCGGATATGACTCTCTCTCTCTCTCTCTCTCTCCCCCTCTCCCTCCCTCCCTCCCTCCCTTCCTCCCTCTCTTTCTCTCATATTCCTGCTCCATGTACTTTCCCTTTTCTTTCTTTCGCTCGGTATACTCTTAATCACTTACGACGCAGGTACAATTTTTTTCTGTATTTTTTTTTTCTTTTTTCTCCTTTTTGTTAAACTAATCTTTTAATCTTCCTTACGTACTAACTCTCTATGAAGGTGCTTAAGAGATTTACAAAAAATGGCCGTAGTTGTCGTCCCCTTTTTCCCTTCGATACAAATGCGCGTTGTTCCTTCCTTGGAATTTGCTTTACAATATTTTCGAACTTACACTCTACTACATTCTTAGAAACCTACTGAGCAAACTATTTGTAACATGCACCAAGATGCGCGGTTTACTCTTCCTACCGCTGTTTCTTTTCTTTTTTTCTTT
>JACXIT010000203.1:1124383-1234051 GCA_014737525.1 Bombus difficillimus | reverse complement strand
CGTCTCTGTATATCCGTTTCGATAAATTGATATGAACGAGCATATACTATGTACTTTTCTAGATATCATATAATAGCGAAAGTACAGAAACGTTGTATATCTAATGTGACTTATTCTTTATATTATGCTATATGTTCTCATCTAACAGATACCGACGGTGGAATGTACATATTACGAATTTTTTCATTTCTTTGCGTTCCTTTAAGTTCTGTACTAAATGTAATCTGAACCGAATAAAAAAACATGCGCGACCGTTCGATATTTCATATGTACATATGTATGTGTATCGAATCTGTGCTGCCTCTGCTTATGTTCGTTCATACTATTTAACGAATGTATCGTATAAAACAACATTCAACGAATAAACCGAACGAATAGCTCGTATCGATTTAAAAAATTTGTAGCGCAAAGACGAGTAGTATATTATATTCAACAGACTCGTCGAAACGAAACGAAGAGCACAAAAGAAAAATGGTGAAAAATATAAAGTTAAAGATATATTCGGACACGATATTTCTCTGAATTCTGTAGGAAATATAGAAATTCAGGAAAAATTATTGTCTGATCGAGTGTTGTGTATTGTTGGCGTCGCGCGTGGTTAATCGTGTATCGGAGCGAAGACACGTCGTTTTATGCCGCCGCTCCGTGCGTTGTTGTATAGATATGCTCATGTGTGTAATAACCGTCAATCGTTGCGCGAATCATCGTAACGCAGCTCTTGTTTATTTTTAATGAAACACAACCTTCGCTTAGCCAATCGTAATGTCGCACTTATGTCATTGTTACTCTTTGTCAATTAACGATAGATAACATTACTGTACACGCTTTCTTCGTATCCGTGTAAAAATGAATTATACGCGCTACCAAGAAAGGAGACTATCGTTTCGTTCGTAGGAATGTCACCTTTCAGCCACTAACGGACGCGATAATTGTTTTGTTGGTCTGACGATCGAGTAGATCCGAACGAGCTTTTAAACGGCGCTGCATCAGACGACTCTCGCTCGGCGGTGACAAACCAAACAGCTGAGGGACCGACGTGTCCTTGCCGACCAATCGATTCTTTCCAATGGTTTTCGAATCGGTCAGATCGGTACTCGAACGAATCGAACAAGATTTCAAACGCGAGTTTACATCAAATTCGTTCGAGGAATGAGTCGCGCAAACCTTACTGTGTTCCGATAATTCGCTGTTCGAGTCGGACATGTGCCCGTAAGGATGGTTATCTTCGTCCGTTGACGAAGTGGATAATCTCGGTTCCCTCTTCTCCGCCAATTCCTCCAAATTTACGGAAAAATGTTGAAGTACCACGCGATTCACAGCCATCGCCGATTCGGCAAACGCTGACAGTTCTCTAGCAGAATTATTCCTCCTATAAAGAGAAACGTATCTGTTATTTTTATTTCTTACGTTTATTACGCACGCGACTGAAATTTCTTATGCCAATCGATCCAACTGGCTAATATTGATCGATTGGTAAATACCATGAATAACGAACCTGATAATATTAGGAGTTACGAGAGACTTCTCTGTACTTTCAACGGAGCTTGGACCAGGGTTGATCCACGGATGTTTCAGAATACTCTCGGCGCTGAGCCTTTGATGGGCTTCTTTGACCAGCAAGCCCCTGATCAAATCTTTCGCGTCTTCCGAAATACACCTCCATTCGTTCTCCGGAAATTCATACCTGCCTTCTTGAATACTGGTAAATAGAAGTTTTTGGCAATCCTCGCAATTTTCTCCTCTCTCCCAGCCACAATCGGATCCGCAATTCCCATAAAAAGGTGGATAACCGCAGAGGAGTATATACATAATCACGCCAAGACTCCAGAGATCGCAACGCTTATCGTAATAATTCGCTTCGCCGGTGAAAGCTCCTACAACTTCTGGTGCCATGAAGTCGGCGCTGCCGACTGGCGTTAAGAGTTGCGGCGTAGCTACAGGACTTGACAACGAATTGTTGAACTTGATACCCGAACCAAGATCGAAGTCGCATAATTTAATCGGTATCAGTTTATCCGGATACACGCACAAAATGTTTTCTGGTTTCAGATCCCTATGGGCGATACCTGATAAAAGCAAAGATAACACTGTTCGTTAAGAGGATAAACTTGGAGGTGCTGCGTGCGGATACCGTAATCGCATACCGGATATGTACTTAATTAAAATAATTCAAATAAAAGTGGGCTCTACCTTTCTTGTGAAGGAAATTTAACGCGCTTGCGATTTCTTGAATTATCTGACTGGCTTCCCGTTCGCTGAAATGAACTCGTTCTTGTATCCGGTTCAACAGTTGACCACCGTTTATTTTCTCGAATACCAGATAAAACTTTTCTTCGTCTTCGAAAAATTCAATCAATTGAATGATATTCGGATGGCCCTGGCAATGATGAAACGTTTCGACTTCTTTGAACACACGTGCTCGTGCGTGACCGGGAATTTTGTCGATAATTTTAACAGCATACTCCAGATCGGTATAAAGCGACCTACAAGTTTGAACTGAGGCGTAAGCACCTTCTCCGAGAACTTCGCCGGTCAATTTGTACAGTTCTGAAACAAACACAAACAGTCGTATTTTAATACTAATTTTATAACTGTGCTAATATAACGATAAATAAAATGTAAATGTAAATAATTTTGAGAACGAAGAGGAATTATAGAAAGGAATATAATATAAGAGGGGAGGAGAAGAGGATGGAGACGAATAGGGACGGAGAGGGGAAGGAGAGGCTGGATCACAGAGAGAGAGAGAGAGAGGAGCGAGGTTGACCAAAAATAATCGCATCGCGTCACGTACGCCAAAACGAACAGAGTTTCATAGTAAGCACAACATCCTTTATTATCGCGTTTATCGGAGTAACTCGTACTTTATTCAAAGCAAAGATCGATAGTACAGCTTTCGGAGAATCCCCGACTTAAAATTCGCCTCTATTCTTCTCTATTTATTCCACAGCGTAATTAACATTACCGATGCGCTATCGGAGTTCAAAGAAACAAAAGATGCTGTTAGATGGAGCATCGTTACGTTGCTGAATATCGATGATTCTAAAAAGGATCGATCACACCCGAGCTCCGTCAATAGCGCGATACAATCGTCTAATCGAAAGAGTATCGCAACAACGAACGAAGGAAGCATCGTTTAGAGTTTCGTACGCGTATAACTAATATATTTTTTGTTTTTTCCTGACCGAGAACTTTCAACCTCTGTTAGCTGTTGCCAGACCCTCTCGTCGCGTGTCCGCTTGCTTCTTGCTTCCCCAATAACGCAATAACACGATGCTTCCGTTTCATTCCGTACGGTTGCTCGTTCGTTTGTTCATTCCCTAGTTTCAACGTTACAACGTTACACGTCGCTTCAGCGTATCGTAAGCTGCTATCAACTCTCTTTTTACCTTTCCTTTTCTGTTCCCTAATCAACAGTTTTGCTCTCCCCTTAGCTCCCACCCGTTTGCCTCTCGCGCCAAAGATACGATTCTCTCTCTGCTTGGCAACACCGCCGACGAATACCTAGCAACCAGAAGCCGATAATACATTTTCATGCCTCCACCGTCTCTCCGCTGCCTTTCCTTCTCCCCCTCTATGTTAAATTGCACCGCCGCACCGATTCTATTGTACACATGCATACACATGGCGTATATTCTTCGATCCGACGTCGTGATGCATAATCTATGCGTCTAATTTGACTCTCATAACATACACTTAACACGTAACGTGCATTTACCAATGATATTTCTACGATCCTTGTTAACTAGTTTCGTATTACGAGTAAATATAATTGACGATACAGGGAAACAGAATACGTCGTAAGTTTGAAAATTTTAGCATATTTAACGAGCACGCGTTAGAACACACGTGACTGTTGATTATACGAGGATTTGATCCGTGTACGATAACGAACAAGGGACCGCCTGAAACAAGAAGCTGCGAGTTACGAGACTCCCCCGACTGGGAAATATCAACGAAGCAAGAGTAATCTAGGAACACGAGTAACACGGAGATATAAAATTTTTACACGAAGAAAAAATCGATGAAATTGATGAAATTGAGAAAACTACGAAAGAATTACGGTTAGAAAATGCGTGTGTACATGGGAGTAAACGGCGGAAAGAATGGGGGGGGGGGAAAGGATAATGAAGATTAGAAAGAGAAGGTAGAAATCCGAAGAGGCGATGGAGGAGCTCGAGACTCGAGACGTATCGACGAGTTAACCCGTGGCCCAGATTTGAACGTATACGGGTGCGCTCATGCCTAGTTTACTGCTAACAGTACGAAACGGAAGCTTCTCGAACATTGAAATTCTACTACTCTACTGCACTGTACAAAATCGATCGTATGGTGTGACATGATATTTCAACCGATCGACTCGGCTAATGATTTTTCGAAAGAAGGTTGTATTCGTTTAATCCTATTCCAGGATACACGATAGACGAACTAAAAACCGAATTAAACGACACATCGGCCCAAATAATCGAATAAAATAAATACGCTTTGCTATTCATCGTTTTAGCTCGTCCGATATTCTGTTTTTCACGACTATTATCTTAAAACGTCCGAAGCCTTATGTCGCTTCTACATCGACGTTTAAGGCTCGATTTAAGGTACTTAGCGACCCTTGCGAGCAGGACCCGAAATTACATCGCAATTTAATTTATGGATACGTTGATCCTCTATTAGGCGTTGTCTTTTTTTTTTTTTTTTTTTTTTTTTTTTTTTTTTTTTTTTTTTTTTTTTTTTTTTTTTTTTTTTTTTTTTTTTTTTTTTTTTTTTTTTTTTTTTTTTTTTTTTTTTTTTTTTTTTTTTTTTTTTTTTTTTTTTTTTTTTTTTTTTTTAATAGGAATCGCACCGTACTCTTTATAGGCAACAAAATTGTCTAAATACGTTTATTACAAACGTTAATCTTTACTACGAATAAATCAACTTTTTCTATACTTCCTGCGCCTTCGGGCGTGCTTTACTTTCTATTCTCTCGAGGTAACTATTTTTCATATTGTAGCAAGCGATGTATTTGCTATAGGCAGTACAATCCGTGTATATATATTATTATTATTAATATTATTGTTATTACGAGAAAAAAAAAATTGTGATTACGCGCATAATCGATCAGTATATTCGTTTCGTATGAATTTCTCAAAGATTCTAAATTTGTATAGGATAACGTACCTGCTTGAGGTGAGTCATCGAAGCACGAGTGACAGAGATCGTTAACTCAAACACGTGCCCGCAGTCAAACAACGAATCGACTGTTTACTATTATCTACGTTTCTACCTTGCCGTAACCCGCCCTGATCTATCTTTGCACTTTCCTTTTCTCTTTATTTTTTTTTTTTTTTTTCTTTTTTCTTCCGTATTTTCGTACTACGCGATAACATAACATACTTATATCGTTCGATCGAAGTAGCTGAATCAAAACTATGTACATGCGATCTTCGATAGGTATGTATAATTGAATCTCGAGATCAACCGATGAGAAATTTGTCAAAAATATATACGTTTATAAGAATTATTCGATAATCGCTATGCGATAAATGCGCGATAAACTATGCGTATGCTGTCGTTGACCGAACAACGCGCACGCTATTCGATTAAATCGGCCGGTAAGAAATTCTTCACTGCTCGGCCAACGACGCAAGAACAGTACCGAATATTCAGCTTACCCATCCACCGTTATCGTTATTTGTCGCAGCGCAAGAATCTACTACGAGTTCTTTCATTCTCTCGCAGTGTGTCACGAGTCTTTCCGTGGATCAAATTTTACCTTGAAAACAAGCTGACATCAAAGACGATCCGGAGCGTTTCTTCTTGCGTCTTTTGCGCCTAGCTTCCTCTTGTCGAGCTTGCACGGCGCTCATTGATTCTCCCGTGGTATTCACAGTCTCTCTACAACTTGCTTCTTCTAAAACAAAGACAAAAAAAAAAAAAAAAAAAAAAATCGTTAATACATGCTCGATTAATTGCAAGATATTCCAAGACTAAACATATATATAAACGTTCATAGGAGAATGTACGTATAATATCACGATATCGTAATATAGTAATAACTAAATTATAGTATAGATACAAATAATATGGAAATCATGTGGGAAAACTAATAGAAAGTGTTTCTGTTCTTCGTTCGTTATTCTCGTTTTATAGAGTACACGAAAAAACATAATCGCAAAATTAAACGACGAACGAAATGTTCGAAACGAGGTATGCGTAAATTGTTACAAAATTAGAAACGATCCGTGTCTCGTGTTTCATAGCTACGGGTAGTTATTATCAGGGACAAACGAAGAATAACAAAGACGGAAAGAAAATCTGACACGAGAGTACAGAAAAGTAATATGTAGACAAATTTTGCAAAGTCCCGATATACGATAATAAGCGGGAATTAGGTAACTCTTGTTTATCCGTGAAAACAATTTCTCCAGAATCAACCGACCAAGTATGTACATACATATGTATGTACATAGACACATACGCGTGACAATCCCACGCGTTCGTTAACGCTATATCAAATACGATACAGCTCGTTTATTCGTGCATATAATTACGTGCAAGCAAATATTAAAAATCTTAAAAAATTACAAGTTCGCAAACACCAGGACATTACGCATTTGATACGTATTAATGATATTTATCTTACCAATCATGGATGATCACGTTATTCGATTCGTTTCTATAACCGAACGTATAAATACATCGTTACGGTTGAGTTAACGCGACTTCTATCTATCGACATACGCTCTCTTGAAGGAAACGGTCTTCGTTGGCCGTGATATACACGTGTAAGCGAAGAAGGCACGACGAATTTTGCAAATAATCCGACACATTGAAACACGAAGCTAGTTTTTCAAATTTTTTTTTTTTTCTCTTTTTTTTTTAATACGACTTTCTGATTTAAGTGCACAACAAGTTGGCGAGAACTTACGCTGGAAAAGCTACGATCAAAAATTAAGAGGGGCGTCGAAAAGTAGCGTAAAAGATGTTTAAAAGGTCAAGATCAAGTTGACTAGACGCACGAAGCTGTTCGATGAAATATGAGGAATCGCGCGTGATCGCTCTATTTGCCGACAACGCGTGGTTCATCGAGTAACACCGCGTGTGCAAATATGTATTTAATGAATCGATAAAGAGCGACGATCTTTGTGTTTCGATTTCAAACTCACAAATCGAATTTAAACGATCCGATCAACGCGTGTTCGAATCTGTCACGAACAAAAGTTGCGTTTATTAGGGGAAAGATCCGACCGAAAGATACACGTTTACTTTCAATATACGATCAAATAAAAAAGGTTATCGCGTTCCGATATCGTAAATTTTCTTGGTACGAAGATAATCGCGATCTCAACGTGCCAAAAAATGATTTAGCCCCGATCAAATACGATAGACATCGTAGTTGATCGCTAATTCTGAATCGAATCGCAATTTGGGCAAGAACGAATGCGTATAATACTCTTCCGTTGCCTGTATCAACGATGCGATGCAAACGCAATGAAACTCGATGCAAGAAGAAACACGACCAAGCACGGCAAGTACTAAGAGCTCAGGGTTCAATGACTGGCACAGAAAAGGAACGCCGCCATCTTACGCGAGATATACACGCGTACGATAATGTTGCTGTATCCGCAAAACCAGCGGCAATCGTCGATTCGATATAAAAAACCTAAACGTAAATCTATATTCATACATATGTATATATAGAGTACGGAGCATATTTCCTTTCTCGTCTATGAATTTTCACGATGAAAGAAAAGAAAAGTGGAAAATAGAAAAAACGCCTCCTTTACGAAATCAGTTTCACTCTTGAACGTTTGTCTAATGTCATTTCACGCTTGACAATGTGCACGATATACACGAACACTGTATTCTAACTTTCACGCATTTCAAGGTTAACAATTCTCCGAGGCTTGCTTTTCGATGGGTCTAGCGACGACCGATTCTCTTTTCGTTCGCAGTAATACGCAATTCTGCGAAAATGTTCAAAACGATGAATTACGGCGTACGCGATATCGATCAGAAAATTGTTTACCTTACGATTACGTTTCGCATTTCGAAAGGAACCATTCTCTTTAAAACGAAGAGTATTTACTAACGAATTTGACATGCGCGCGAGGATCTCTCCTCTCCTCTCTCCCTCTCTCTCGCTCCTTCCATTCTTTGTTTGGGTTACCCTTACCGACACCCTTTGCGATTTGCGTCCAACTCGAACGCGAACCGACTAACCCACTTCGACCCTCAAAAATAATTCAACGATGCACGTTGCATCGCCTTAGCGTCGTGTCGCGCTTCGATCCGGCTATGCTTCCTTTCCTTTCATAATGCATATCAACTTTTGCACCCTTCGCTGCACTTTGTCTCGCTGTACATTTTCGTTTCTTATTCCTTCTTACCAATATTGCAAAATTACATATTTTCATACGTTACAATTTGTTCGATTTCGACGTACGAGAAACAATTTTACAACGAAACGTCGAAACAAACGATCGAAACGATAAAAGAAATACGAACAAAGTACACATAAGCGAAATGCTAAGAATAACCTATTACGCGCGTCAAAATAACGAGATAAAATACGTATGATATTGTACGATCGATGTGTGTATATGTGTCCATTTTGATACCGTCAAGTTTTTCAATCGGCATTTTTAGGCATAGACATATACCATACATATATGAAGTATGTTAAAAGGAGAGTTAGAACGGTACAGTTGAAAGAAAACGAGAAACGTAAAATTTATATTAAATATAAAGTAGTTTCGATTGCTATAGATTAATTTAAGGACCGTTCGAATTATACGGTCGTAACTTAGCTATACGATAATGTACGATAATACTACAAGCCCTAACCTACAAGACTCTAAGTACGCAATAGAGATCTTATTTCGAGTTTCAATTTTCGTGATTTGATCGAAAGGTTCCGAGATAGAAAACTCGAAGCGAAGAACACTGGGAACACGGCGCACCGGCTTCGAGAAAGTTCTTCCGTCAACCGACTTCGATTGTCACGTCCCGGCGTTTCTCTTCACCGATTGATCTTGAAAATTTCTATCACCTCGCGCGATTCCTTATTTTACGCGTTATCTTTCCTTCTTATCCAAATCATACGGTCGATTAATTTAACAGTCAACGATCGAAATAATATTTTCCTTTCTCTTCGGCCAATGACAAAGCTCGCACGAAACGAAAACGATATCGCGATGAAATTTATTCGAAACAAAGTGTCGTCGCGTATCGAAAAGTACGGACGAAAAGTTTAATACAAACGGATGTTCATCGGTTTCGCCGCGTTGTTTTGGTTGGTTCGTGACATTACCAGCAACGTTAATATTGCCTCGAATGGTTTTGGTACGTCATATCGTTGCGATCGCGTTTGGTTCAAAGTAAATATTTGGACAAGGAAAGATAATCTTACCTCTCGTAACTTCTTGACTCCCGTCTCCTCGTTCTTCCAAGATTTTCTCCACCATTTTCGCACGCAACAAATCCACTTAGCTTCGATGGTTTAATATCCCAAATAAAAGGGTAAAAGAGGAAAATGTGGTTCTCGTTTGAAACAAAACTCTGTTTTGCTTTTCTTTTCCTCTTCTTCGAGTCTCCTTTCTGTTTCGTTTGGCGAACAGCAACGAAACTCTTTTTCTCCTCCTATCGCTTAATCCGATATCAATAATTATAAAAAAGAGTCAGTCGTATATACAAAAACACGTAAATCCACTAAGTTACTGATATAATCTTCTTTCCCACTATTTCAATTTCCCAAACCACTGTACGTTGCTTTCTTTGATCCTTTCTCTTCTCCCTTTACCGACGTACTCCCGTTTTTGCTTTCGCTCTCTATCTCGCTCGTTCTCGATGTATATCAGCGTCGGTATCACAGATATAAATAAATATATAAAGACTATTTCTCTGTTTCTGTAGCTCTCGAGACTTACAGAAGTGACAAACGATGCTACCTACTATGGTAGATGATACGCGTCGTAGCTGAATCGTTTTGAATAAATACTATCACAGACTTAAACACTGCGCGCCTTTTCTCCCCTTTCTTCTAATTTCTTCCTCTTCGCTGTCTTCAGAACTATAGGTATACGAATAAATAGTTCTATCGTCTTGCCTATCACTTTCGAACCGACGAGACGTTCTGTCAGCGAATGAATCTTCTCCGCTGGGTACCAAACTCCTCCGCGCGACTCCTCCTCGATCTCTTCTCTAACGTCGAAACTTCGGCTACTTCTGTACCTCTTCGTACTCTCCTGCTCGTACTCCGAGACTTTTCGCCGGATAAACTACAGTTTTTCCGTATACGAAAATCTCCGCGGATGGTCGCTGTTCCGTTGTCGGTATCGCACACAGCCTTTCGCACGTAGCGGTAGCCCGGCTCGGAAGCGCATTAAAAATCCTTCAGCTAACACATCGAGTCTTTCCTTTCACCTTCCCTTACTGCTCGGCAGTTGGTTTCCGACTGAACTCTGCAAGATGGCCACTTCGCTTACTAACAGCCTACCCCCCACTCCAACCTCGCTGTTCTCGTCCCGGCACTCCCGGCAGCATCGATGTCCGCTGCTCCCACCAAGCTCGCGCCGTTCCCTCTAACCTCCCCACTCCCGTGTCGTTTTACTTCTACGTAGGATCGGGCGACTTCGTCGACGCCCTCTGAAACGACGCCGCGTCACGTAGCTTCTAGCCAGGGGTTCTCGAACGCTCCGAACTACACTCACGTAATTACCGAATCGTATGATGCAATCTTTACGTGATTTGCAATTCTATTTTCAATGAATTCATCATCGATACTTTATAATTGAATACTTACTTGACATTTGCTTGTTACCATACAAATTTCGCTTAGAAAGCTGTCCTATGAATCACGAATCGCGATTGAACGTAGTCGTAAGTAACTTAATACTCGGGCTAACAATAGGAAAATTAAACGTTAAAAACACTTTTCCCCCTTTCTTCCTCTCTTTCGCTTTCTGACGTTGCTCTTTCCTCTATTTCCTTGAATAATAAATCGCTGGAGAACGCTTGAGAATCACTGATTCGCTCTCGTATGTTTGGAATCGACTTGCCGGTAATAACGCCATTTCATACGTAATATTCGTCGTAAACGTTTTTACTAAGAGCTTGGACACAACGCATTTTTCGAGTGAATGGTGAGATTATATTCTCGAAATGTTTACGATCTAGCATCATTTATACCCACATTATATAGGATGAGTGCCAGATAAACGCAGGGGAACGGGAAATATCGGCGGGTGATTGCGACGTGCGTTGTTTTAGGAAGAGATGCGCGCGCACAATGGCCACGTATAACATCACGCGACATAGAAAAAGAATCGAGAGAGACGACCGACAGAGAATACGTACTCGGTTGTTTCTAGCGTGTGCGTGCGCGCGCGCCCGCGCGATGGAGCGTCACGGTGAGATGAAACACCAGGAAAGAAGACAAAGACAGAAGTATGTATGGAGAAGAGAAAGAGAAAGAGATAGACGCAACATTGTTCGAGTTCTATAGTGTTGAAACACGCGCGCGCGCGCACACACATAAGACCGCTTATAATTTTTACGCTACGCGCAGACTCGTGTCGACTATCGAAGTTTGTTTTCAATCAGCCAGCATCGCGTGAACTTGTTGCCCGTATAATTGGTATAGTATTGCGTGGTAAGTTTATTAGCCGTATTCTTATATTACGTAAGGTTATAAGGTCGATCGTTTACCTGGCTGTTTCATCCACCGTTTTACATATTTCACTTCAACTCCGATATCGTTTTGCGGAAAGTTTAACGAACAAAAGCACATCGTTGTTGCATCATCCGCATCGTAGATGCGATAATCAACCAGATATCGATCATATCACATCGAATTAACAAATCGAGAAAAATGTTCGATTGCAGAAGGAGCATATATACTTTATGTACATCCTCGTACAGTGCGTTCGTACAAACGAATAGGAAATTACGCTTTTGGCTTTTCATACGTTTTTACGAACGATCGCTCGAGAACAACGTTTAATTTAAACATCGAGGAGATTTAATCGTTGATCAGAATCGACAAATATTATTACGTAGAAACGGAACGCATCGAACGAGTTTTTTCGCTCTTATCCTGAGAACGCGTCAGATTTCTTGTCTAAACAGAAAATTTAAAGGACAATGTTGTTCGGTCGCACAAAATAACAGCATAAACCGGTTTCTGCACGTGGCAAGAGTTGCTCGATCGTGTCCGGTGAACCGGCAGTACCCGACTACAATACCTACCACCATGTTATCGATTTACGTAACTTTCTTCCGCTTTTGACACACATTTCTCCCTAAGTTATTTTGATGTTTCACGATGACGAAACTGAAAGATAAGGCCAAATGTGCGTCTGACTGCAAGGTGAAAAGGAGTTTAAGGGTTGCGGATTATGTAAGTATATATGTGTGCAACTTGAAGAGGCTTCGTAGCTATGAATAATAAACGAAGGAGGGCGATGTATGCAGGTGCCAAACGGGAAGGCGTAATCGCGGAGAAACCAAGGATGAAAAAAGATAACAAAAGTTGAATTTTCAAAATGGTCACTGCTAGTTTACAATCGTTTGTCGAGTTGTCTCGATTCTGTCACCTAACGTCGACTGTTTTAGATAGAATCGATCGTTTAAATCGATTTTGAATACGCGTATTTATAACGTCGACGTCAGGAAGCTCGATTACTACGACTTATCGAACAATATTTGTAAAACCACGGAGATGACCACGAAACTATACTGGTACAAATTTATTTAATTACTTCAAGTTCTATGCATGACACGATGAAATCATCGAGACTTCATTAATTTTAACGAGTTATTATCGCTCTTCGGTAACCAGTGACTCATCCAAACGGGATTATCGCTGTACTCTATCTTTTATCGTTTAACGAAGCGAGAGAATTCACCTGGTGCCGTCTTTTAAAAATAAACGAAATTTTGGATAAATTGCAGCGATATTTGGTTATTGAATAGCTGATCGAATTGCCAAGCTGTCATCGTTAGAACTCGATTTCGGATAATGGTTAATGACATTTGGTCTGGCAGTGAGAGAAGAAAACAGATAATGCGAACGACGTGTGTATATTATACATATCCCGTGTTAATAAAGTTAAAGCGGAACAATTACGGTGTGATACAAGACGCGCATACTATGTTACGTAATTTGCCAAGCCGATCACTCGGAACGAATTGTTCGTTTCTCTAAAACTTTTATTCATAAGCTTATGGATGTCTTTGAACGAAGGTATGGTTTATTTAGAAGCAGGATCGGCTTACGGTTAAGGAATAGGTTGCGATGATTCGAATTTGAATATTTTGGCGTCTAACATAACCTTTAACAAGTCGAGCAACAACAACGACAACAGGTTATGAAAACCGATAAGATAGTTTAAACGAGTAATAATACCAAAGTAGATAGATTTTCAGAGTTTTACGCAATATAAATCGTCGGATAAAACAATCGGTATTAATACGCGGAAAAAAAAGAAGTTGGTAAATACGACAGAGAGCGGAAAAGAACCAAATTTGTTCGAATTACGCTGCTCGTTTAAGTAGCTTAAGTAAGATAGCGAGAAGTAACTGTGATTTTCTTGTTTCGAGTATTCACGCATGGCTGTGCGAATTCGCGAAATATTTTCGAAAAGAAATTGCCGTCGAATAAATTTTCTCAAGAGCTAATTGATCCATAAGCAACGAAGATAAAAGGAGCGAGAACGATATACTCGACGAGCGTCGATTGTCGAGCGTCGATTGTCGAGCGTCGAGCGTGAAGGCATGATTTCACGCAGCACGTGGATCCACGATTCAGGGTCAAATAATAGGACGCGCAAAAGTTTCTTTGTCCAAGGTCTTCCGCATGATACTCAGTTTTGGTCGACTGTTTTATCACACGTAAATTTTACACAATACCTTCGACGTTTTGTATTTTTTGCTCGAGTGGCAAACTTATTTATGCTTGGGAAGCGATAAATTACACACAGATTCGTATCTATCTATATTTACTTTCGAGAAGAGAGCGATGCGTTGTAGGTATATGTTTCATTATTACAATTAATCTAATTCTATTCGATAACACAGTAAAAAGATATCTTGTTACGATGCACAAGAATTCGGAACTCTTTTTTCCTTTCAAAGTTCGATCCTTTCGATTCGCCACGACGATGTATATACGCGCAATATTCGCACACTTCGTATCGTGTAAACACATAAATGTATGATGTACATGTAATTCATTACTTGTTATCTTAAGATCAAAGGGACATATATATATATATATATATACATATATCCGTTGATAGATATTATCGAATGGTATCGAGAGCGAGAGAAAGAGAGAATGAGCACCTTGAATAGCGTAGAGTATAGAATGTAGGAAACAGTATTACCAAGAGAGAGAGAGAGAGAAAAGTATCAGTCAAATTTCCAAAAAGATTTTTATTTGTAATTCTATCGTTAGGTATTGCTTCAAGTTCTCGCTGAATCTAGCAGATTCTTACGACGACCTAACAAGACGCGGAAATAATTTAGTTCGTTCGTGACCAGTTAGTACGAGAATTAATTGCAAATCTACGTTTTCGCGAGCGAATTAATCAAGGTCTTAGTTTATAAATTAAACCGACATTTATAAACACTTAGTAAACTGTTAATTTAAGGAGCGGATACGAGAATTTCGATGATTAACAGTGTACGATTTGAAAAACGGACGAAACCATCCTCCGTGAAAAATGCCAACGAACTTGCTTGACCCGAGAGAAAGACCAGTGGCCTGATCTGGTATCGATCACACGTCAAATTTTATTGTATTCCATGTTTTTCGCCGATCGGATCGCTAAAACGCGCAAACCGATGCTCTTCAATAGCAACCTTGTATTTGCCAGTTTCTACGATCAACCCTGTAGGCTCCGTAGCATTGATTTTATTGCAGCAAACGCGTACAGATTTACGTACGTATGTGCCTAAGTACCTTTTTTTTTTTTTGTAGCAACGACATGCAAATTATATTCATCAGCGAAACTTGTCGCGTGTATCTGTCTCTTCTTCTTTTATCTTATTTCCCAGAGACGAACGTCCCTATAGATTCGTTTTCATAAGGATCCTTTCTGCGGCGATACGTACGGTAATGTACGCGCTACTTAGGTATGTACATGCGATCAATGATGTCTCGTGATAGTTCAACGCACACCAAATAAAAAGATGGAAAATAGTAAATATTTTCTGCGGAACGAGCGCGATAAGATTAAGCAAGTGGTATTTCTTTCTCGCTTCTTGCGATGTACAAAGCGCGATTCCATGCGATAAAGACAAGCTGTTGAGCAAGCGTATCGAAGGCAAACTCGTGAATAGATAACGAGAATATTAGGAGCGAATTAAAGGCGAATACCCGAATAAAAATGCAACGAGATCCGAATTTTCAGATGATTCTCCAAGATCGGACATTTTGCACGAATATATAATCGTATTACGTGTAATCTGACCTATTACGAGAAACGAGATAACGAGTTCGTCTCACGCGATATATTGGTATATTTGTCTCTGCGCGACATTGACCAGAAACGTTTTTACAAAACAAATTTCCGAGAGAGAGAAGAGAATAACGTTGCTCGCGCGTTGGCGATAAAATTACACAATTTTGCGCGACATCGATAACGTCGTTATCGATAAGCTTGTAAATAAACAATAAATTCTGTAATCTATAGATTCGTGCGAGTTTACGAAATCGTTGCCCTAAGCGTCCTACGTAATCGAAAATTATTTCCAATAATACATAATAAAGTGAAAAGACGTTTAGACGTTTCATCCGATATCTCTCTAGACCTTGATACGATTCGCTTTCCGGTCGAATCGTTCGACAGGTCTCGAATCTCGAAACGATCGAAAGAATTGAATCGATACGATCGCTCGTAACCGAGCAGGCAGACTCAGAAACGCTGAATATTGCTGAATTTTATATTATATTATACTACGTACCTTTCGGACGGTCGAACGAGTTGCAACGAACACACCAGTTAGCATAAACGATATTTATAACGATATGTTAGGCACGGGACTCGTGCCAGACGCGTAAAAGCGATTTGGACCCGTTTTACTCTCGAAAACGAGCATTTCCCGCGCATCGTCGAAAATTTAGTCGCGATCTGCACACCTGTTTCACTTTCCGTGTCAAAACTCGAATAAATACGAAGAAACGCGGGCGATCTTGTTAAAAAACTATATCCTCTCGGACTTTGAAATATCTTCTAAAGCTCAACATCCTCGACAGCTTTTTCCTATACGTATATATATAACAGGCGGTCGGCCATTGAATTATACGCAAAAATATCCCGCCGCACGATTTTAGTTTTCAAACCGAGTTGGATTAATAGTATCAGAGAGGAAATTACCTCTACATGGTAGTAAGTACATGGTAGTAAGGACCGCCGCATTTAACCGCATTTAACCGGGCATCGTTTAACTCTTAATTAAGAATGAATTGTCACTCTGTTTCAATCGCGGTACAGCCAAGTTTGTTGCTTTTTGAAGAAAAAGAATTGTTTACGAGTTTCCTCCAAACTTCCTGTGCCACGCGATTCCAAACGTTAACGTTTTTTCTCTCCTCCACGTGTTTTTTATCTTTTTTCAACTTAGCAAGATTCGACGAATAATCGACTATTCGATCGTACTATGTACCACTGATACAACATAGCTTGAAAGCTAAGGACCAGCGGCGATATATTTTTACATGTAACTGAAAGACTAAGGCCGATCGCCGGTTATACGTATAGGAAAAAGTCGTTCGGAATGTTGAGCTTCGCGACGTATTTGAAAATCATTTAAATCGGAGAGGAAGTAGGTTTTAGACAAGTTCACCGTATCGCGATTTCACGCGTTCGATATACATGTACGTAATAAGAAAATCGTCGTCGTCAGAAAGGAAAAGAGAAGCGTTCTTTTGCTGTACAGATATCTTCTGTACTGTTGCATATACTCTAATCGACCTTAGTCGTTTATTCCCCCCGTTATTTATTCCATTCTAACGAATGGCAATGCCGAAATATCGACACTGAATAAACGCGAACCGAATAGTTTGCACGAATTTGGAATTAACGAAATGAAATTAATCAGAGACATTTTTCTGTTAGCAGGGACGATGGGTGAAAAAAGGCGGTACAGATTGATCGACGTTTGCAACTTGTCGTTGTCCGTACACCACAAATATACAAGTACGTACATTGTATAATCGGACGCCAAACGCGTAGCTGCATAGTTATTTTCTGACACTAGCGTGGACAAGCAAACGTACCGTGCGAGCGAACGATAGAAGACCTTTGTACAATGCGGAGCTGAAAAAAATGTTAGCGCGAGGAATGCGGGACTGATTGATTATTTCGTATAGACCCAACAAAAGTTACAACGATAAGCACCGCGTGTTAGCCGAAACTATCATATATGTATGTATATGAATAAAAGAATATAGCAACGCGCGACGGCGAACGATAGAAAGCACGTATCTACGCGTGTAAGCATAAGACGCGAAGAAAACGATGCACGCAGAAAATTAGCCCGAGCGCGAGTAAATCCGAGCAACCTCGATTCGATGCGACCAGACACGACGACGAAATTTAAAATAAACGCTTATTCAAACTATTAGTGTGCGTCGTTGTGTTCGCAATAGAGCGGTAACATTCATATTGCATGCGTGGTGAGACGATCGCTATAATCAAAGACGGATTTCGATGGTGTTTAAGATGAAAGCGAGATAACTCGGCATTGAGAGTCGGTATCCGAATTATCGAAGCTAGGACATACGATTAACAAAATACACTCGCAAAATGAAGAACGATTCATTGGAAGGGAACGTAGAGGTTCGATCGTATTCGAAAGCTTTCAGAATATATATTCCATCTTGCGTAATTAATGGTGGATACGTGACGCAGCTTACGACGTTTCAAAGCGATTTTTTTGTCGACGATCGATTCATATTGATCTCAAAGGGGAAGGAGAGTAAAAAAGCGAAAAGCTTGAGCGATCTTAATCCAAACCGAGCGTGTAAGAAATATCGTGTTTCTGCTTGTTACGTATTTACATTTCTTCTCCGATCGACCACGTTGTTTCTCATTCCGTTCTGTCTCTTCGCTCGCTATCGAGTCGTATTTACGCTTGAAATTCATACCTTCTTGGAAGGATTTATAGAGGCGGACTGTTTAACGAACGCAGACTATTATTACAAGGCCCGATCACGTAACCTCGAAGAACACACAAATTCGTGCCATCAAACTGTCCTGTTTTGTGACCAAGTTTTCAGAACAGAAGGAGAAAGAAGATACAATATCGTATAAAAGTACCGTTTTCGGGCGATTTAAACTCCATTATAAACTGTATTGTTGAAAATGTAAATCCGATAAAAAATGTATGGCTACGTCGAACAGTCACTGCCAAATCATTTTCCAGAATGTAAATTCGATAGAAAATATTGTTTGCTTAGGCCGTACCGTTACTGTATATTACTGTTTACAATTGAGTTAAGCCGCTCGAAGGAGGTACTTAAATATTTCCTAAAAATGATAAAGTACCGTTTTTGCAATGTAATTTGCAATTTTCCAGAACGTAAATTCGATAGAAAATATTGTTTGCTTAGGTCGTACCGTTACTGTGTGTTATTGTTTACAATTGAGTTAAGCCGCTCGAAAGAGGTATTTAAATATTTCCCAAAAATTATAAAGTACCGTTTTTGCAATGTATTATATATATATATACAATATATATACAATAAGCAAATTCGTAATGTTCAGGATTTTGAATGAACCTCTGTTTATGACTCGGACCGCACATTTGTCTTTTGTAATCATTACGATATGGGCCTCATAAAATGGCTAACTGACATCCTAAGCCCTCGATGAGTCAGGTTCAAAGTAAACAACTCTGATATGAATCAGAAACGTCATAAAGTATGCGCTCACGAGGGTGAGAAGGAAATCCCAGGAGAACTAGTACGTAAGGATCGGACGAGGCTTCTTCAGAGATTCTTAAAGCAGTCTTCGAACAGTCTTCGCCAACACAGTCGTACTCTTCGTGTTGTACTAAACAGTACGAATAAATCAACTAAACGTAACATTACTCGAAATATATAATAAAACATAATTGATATCATTTGCATAGTCTTAATTCTCGCGGGAATGCGATAAATCTAATTAAAAATTGAATTATGTTACGGGATGATGCGGGAAAGCCAGGCTAGAAATAAAACGACGTAGAAACAACATCGAGGGTATAAAAGTCGCACTAAATTAATTAAGTTAAATGACCGAGGACCTGAACGAAATGAAACATTAATAACGCGTCTTCGTCAAGGTTTTCAGTTAGGAGGTTATTGGCTCGGCAGCATAACGATCGCGCCGTTGATAGATCAAGAAGCGAAACTACGTCGTTACCGGTATTCGAGTGATCTCGTATCTGTGTACGCAGGCGAATCCATACGTCGTAGGTTCCAACCAGCTTATTGCATCACTCGCGCTTATACGCGTGGCCATGACCGTCCAGAGATAGAATCGTTTCGACCTTTGGGCTTTGAGCCGAATTCACCCAAATGAACGATCGTTTCTCGATAGATGCAACATCAAAATGGAATATTAAGTAATCGTTTCGATGACAATAATTTGCTACCGCAACGCGTAAGACCGGGAAATGCAAATAGATTTGTTTATCCAGAGGTTAGAGTGTCAAAGTTAAACGCACGGTACAAGGACTCGTTCGATTACAGATTCCTGACGATGGAACGCGTCGCATTGATTGGCAGTTATTACTCTCCTGTACTCTCTCGTTTCACGCGTCTCGCGTTTCTTCCTCGGGATGTTAACGCTAAACGTACATCGATCTCTCGATGATATCCTTTCGTCGTTAACCGCGACTTCGTTCGACTCGCTAAGACTATCGTACCGAGCAGTTTTGGGAAAGTCTATTTTAGACGTTTGAAATATCCAAGAACGACGAACGACGATCATCCAATCGGCACACTCGGAGTGTTGTTCGTTCGTTGGGACAAACGCATATTTAGAAACTAAAATAATTCTATAAAAATACGCTTAATCGGTGACAACGAGCTGCCGAGTTAAGCAATATTTCGGAACTTCTAAGTCGTTTGAAAATTGCTTACGATCCGGCGCGTTAAATTTCGTACCAAGTTCTTTGAAAGATTCGTTTGTTAAAATATTTTCTATTTGATCGTGACTTAGCATTGGTACAAATCATCGAATTAGTAGCTTGAACCTTTTTGTGATATTCCGGCCATCGGTAATATTCGCTTTGTCGACGCATAATTCTTTTCGCTCTCCTTCCTTCTCTATTCTTCCTCTCCTGAGAATAACAATTGCGTGTAACGTGTCTATGCACGATCTCGTCCGCCTTTATCTGTCTACTGCCTATTGCCTGCCTGCCTGCCTGCCTGCCTGTCTGCCTACCTACCTACCTACTTACCTACCTACATGCCTACGTATTACCTACATACGCATATACATATATGCGTACATATATCTTTTACGATCGAAGAACCGCCTTTTCCTGCGTTCCGTGAAGCAAGCTTGATCGGTGGACGACTTCCGGTAAATTTGTCCTTCCTCCTAGTTCGATGAAGCTCACCTACCGAAGTTTAAATGATATTCTACGAGGGAAAGATAAAGATTGTCCCAATATCATGAATTATACGTTGGTCGTATCATAAATTAACGTTATTCGATATCACGACTAAGGATGGACGACCTCTGTGCGGCTGACACGAGTTAAACTCGACGACCTCGTACGTGCATGTCACTGGTCACGTATGCTTTGTCGATAACTATTTATACGTATGTTTTTTCTACGTTGAACTATTTTAATGTCAAAGCAATGAGAGAGAAACAAACACGCTACACGCGATAGAATGCCAAGATTCGCATTTTTCATTGATTTTTACTATTCAAATGCAAATTGCAAATTGTCGCAAGACGCGTATATAAACATGCTTGCATATAACATTGAATGAATTTATTTTACAAGCATCGTAATCTACGTTCTTATATTACTTACATTATCACCTTTTGTCTCAATTTTATCTTCATTATTCCTTTACGGAAACACGTATAACGATATTTGAACGAAATCGATGATCAAGTAATGAAGACGTTACTGCCATCTGTAGTTCACAGTATGTATGTACGTACATGCGTATAAGAACATGACGGATATGAAAATTGCTTTACCTTTATCCTTGAAACGTTATACCTAATGCATTTCATGAAAATCGTAATGAACTCTATTTAAATTCGATAAACTGTCGTCTCATCCCTATTGGCATTCTTATGGATTCGAATATATATATATTTCTGTTAGACCTACGACATATATATACACATTCATGTATACATATGCATTCAATTATAGCAAATGTAAAATAACACTTACCTATGCTCGCATATACGTATGTACGTAGTAAAGAAATATTGTTGATGGAATTTTTTTAAACAAGATCATTAAAAATAAACCAATACGATTACAGGCATTATATGGAACGCGGCTTTCGTGTCTTGGACCGATATAACTCGCACCGCACCCTTCCCCTACTATCGAAACATTTTTTCAATTTTTCTTTCTAGTACTTAAATTTGCTACGGTAGAAACGACAATGGGAAAGACTTCTGCGAGCTGCACATCGTTCACACAAAAATGACAATTTTTATTTGCGCGCGAGTAACGAGCTAGAATAAACAATACGTTGTATAATAACGTTGTATAATATCGGATAATATGTTATAAAGCGCCGCTGTTCGTACGTATTTGTACAATTTTTTCATCGATTTAACAATGAAATATAAACGATAAATATATATGTCAAAGCGTTTATCCCTAATATAATCTGTTAATCGATCGAACATGTTTTATAGTATTTATTGCTTGAGATATACTTCAGATGTACAACAAATGTTGAACTTGATCGAGATATCGATCGACGGATACGTCGCTTTTCAACGTTTCGCTAACATGGTAGTGTCGATACATTCGACTCGTAACTTCATTCACGTGTGTACGTCTTCAATGGGCCAGAAGTATTTTGAGGTTATTTCATTTTGCCAAGCTGGACGTAACGGTTGATACAGAGCAATGATTTCGATAGATTTTTCGATCGTAAAATGTCGGACGTTACAAGTTTGAATAATATATCGATAGATTATAAGAGGAAGTAGAAGAGGAAGATTATAAGAAAACGTGACATCGTTGATTATTGATATTGTATCTTCGCACGAATCATCGTACAAAACTCGAATATGAAGTTTCGGTTGTTTCTATTACATAATTACGGTATATGCCGTAATTTGAAATCACGACACTTCGGGCATGCTACTTTGTATAGAAACGCCGAGTCGATCAAAGCAAAAGTAGATCCAAGGATTTTGGCTCTGCGAGATAAATTGCTGTATTGCGATTACTTGGATTCCGAAAACGTGAAAATGGGGTTTCTAAAGCGGAAAAAGTTGGAGAAATTGAAATTCGACTATGAGGAGATGCGAAGGTATGAAAAAATTGCTTATAAACCTACTTTCAGTGTACTGTTGAACGATCGAATAGAAGGTAAAAATAAGATCGTCTTTGGCCAAGAGGGAAAGAAAACGGAGGATAATGATTCTGAAAAGGAAACTGTAGTAAAACGAAAGCCTGTACACATGCCGTACGAGATGGTAGATTCGTATGAAATAATCGATTCGAGAATATCGAATAGCACCGAAAGAACGAGTTCGACCGTATCAAACGAAGAATACAAGAATTTGTACGAAAAGTATTTGGAGATGAAGAAGAGCGGTTTGAGCGAGCTTAGTTTCAAAGATTTCATAAAGACGATGGAAGACGATGTCGATCGATCGGACGATCTGCCAAATGCGGAATTGCGGAAAGTTTCAGATACTTGGATGTCCGATTACGAACAGTTCGACGACACTTTGCTCAACGTGAATTGTTACGGTACGCCGGATCCTGATTCGGAAATAAGTTGCGTACCGTGCGGTGGTTGTGGTGCATTGTTGCACTGCAGAGATCCAGCGATCCCCGGATATTTACCGTCGGAATTGTTTTCGTCTAAAACCGACGAAGACTTGAAATCCATGCCTTGTCAAAGGTGTCATTTTTTAAGGTTCTACAACACGGCTTTAGAAGTGAAAGTGTCGATCGAAGATTATCCAAAGTTACTGAGTGTGATCAAAAGTAAAAAATGCGCCATCATACTGATAATCGATCTGACCGATTTCCCTTGCAGTATTTGGCCCGATCTGAAGAGTATTTTGCATCCTTTTACTCCTATTTTTCTGGTTGGGAACAAAGTCGACCTGCTGCCCACTGACAGCCCGTCATTCCTCGAGAACGTGAAACAATGTTTACTAGATTCCGTGATCGATGTAACCGGCGTAAAGAGGGAAAACATTACGCACGTGCAGCTTATCTCCGCGAAAACCGGGTACGGTATAGAGCATCTTATAAACAAGTTGCAGTACAAATGGCGTCACAAAGGTACGTGCCATCTATCGGGTCTCTTTCGTTCTAACGAGAACGTTCGTTCTAAGAATTGCTAGTTTCTGTGAATAAGCGTAATCGTCGATATGGTTTCAGGTGACGTTTATTTGGTTGGTTGTACAAACGTTGGCAAATCTTCCTTGTTCAACACTTTGTTAAATTCTGATTATTGTAAAGTACAAGCTATCGATCTGGTGCAACGCGCTACGGTGTCTGCTTGGCCAGGAACTACGTTAAACTTACTCAAGTTTCCAATTTTAAATCCGACTGACGCAAAACGTTGGTTAAGGACGGTAAGGCTTGTCGGGGAGAGGGTTTACAGGATGCAAGAATCACATTACAAGAACTATCGGTTTAAAACGACGAAGGATATGAAGTTTGCGACGTTAGAAGGTAGCTGAGAAATTTGAACGTATTATCGCGAATGTTTCTCGAGTTGTTCGACATCCGACATTCGTTCGAAAGATTTTTGTTTGTTCGTTTGTTCGTAGAGCACGTTGGTAAATCGTTTACCAGGAAATCGTTGAAAGACGCGAGGGCAGATCCCTTTTCCGAAAAATCGTACAAGGCCATGTCTAAAAAGCCCGTTTTAGACGAATCCAGACCGGAGTACAAACAGAGCCGTTGGTGCTACGATACTCCTGGTACTATTCAGACGGATCAAATACTAAACTTGCTAACGACCGACGAACTGTCGTTAACGTTACCGCAAGAAATTATCACACCGAGGACGTTCATGTTGAAACCGAAACAGACCGTGTTTGTGGCTGGTATGGGAAGGTTGGACTATCTCGAAGGAGAATACTTCATACGGTAATCAGTATATTCTTCGTATGTCGAAGATACGCGCGCGATACGTACGAACGTTACGTGGAGTTATTAGCTGGTCGACGATCGTTAAACTCGAAGTTCTTTTGTTCTCTGCCCTTGGGATAGATGCACGCTGTTCGCCAGCAAGCATCTGCCTATAACGATGTGTCGTACCACCGATGCGGACGAGGTCTACGATAGATTGTTGGGGACGAGCGCTTTCCTCGTACCTATCGACGATTCGGAACGATTAAAAGTATGGCCAAAATTGAAGTCGAAAGAGATTACGGAGATAACCGGTGTGAATGGCGAGGAATCCGTCGCTGACGTTGTATTGTCGAGTATAGGTAGATCGAACTCTGGCAAACGATAGTCGTAGCGTTGAATTTTGTCGCGTTTCGTTTAATCTATTATAATCGACAGGTTGGATCGCGATCACGCCCATGGAAAACGAAAGCGTCTCATTGAGAGCGTGGACACCCGAAGGTCGTGGTATATACTTGAGACGCCCGGCATTGTTAAAGAAATCGGTGAGTCTTCGGGGTGCGAAGGTGCATGGTACTCCGATGTATTTGTTGGGTCGGCGAGTATACGTTAAACGTTGAACGACAACTTGGTTACGCTGCGTTATCAGGATCATCCAGCACTTTATTCTCACGTACGTTTACTCTGAATGTCTCGGTTCTGTGTAAGTACATAATTTTGTAAAACTATCGCGAGATCAATTGCGAGAACTTTGCTCCTTTTTCCCGCTCCCGCCTTTGTCACGCGTATGCGATGTAATAAAGCGTCGTCTCTTTGTTTCTCTTCTCTCTTGGTAATTTCATTTCACTAACGAAAATGGTTAACAGGCAACGGATCTTGCGCGTTTTACTTGCTATCTTTTGCCGTGCAACGCCACTTTACCTTTCTCTCCGTAAGATGGACGGGACGTCGATCGTAATCCTCTGCAAAAATAAGCACAAAGAGAAGAAGAGAAAGAAGAAGAAAAGATAGGAGATAGTTGTGGGAAACGTTGGAAAGACGATGGATCGCGCTACGCGCACGATAAACTTACGTAGAGATCTGTTGTCGCGATGTCGAATGATCTTTTTGCGGATGAGCGGGATTGTCGGGAGAGATCCCGTCGCATTCGTTGGAAAAGTAACATTTGTACTTGAAACAGACGGGGCAGCTGTCGAAGATGTGTAGGTTGCCACAAACGGAGGACGCCCGGTAGTATCTTGGCTGCACATCGAATTCTGCGTCGGTATCGGTATCAAGGTAAATATCGTTCCGACACTTTGATCCGTGTTTCATCGGATGGTAACACTGATCGATCCGGGCGAGTTCGCCTTCGCGCGAGCATTCTACGTGGTTACACGGATCGTTTCGACACTGTGCGCTGTAAAAATCGAAATTTTACGAAATTGAGATCGCAATAAGCATCGTGGGTAATAAACAAGTAAGGAAGTGGGAAGTATACTTACAGATGGCAAACTTGAGCTTTCGTCTTGGTTCGACTATGACAAACCTTTCTTTGCCTGATGATACCTTTGACGGGTCGTTTCCTGCGAGCGTGGGATTTTTGCTGAAAATTACGATCGGTGGAAAGATGCCAAATAGCGTAGCCAAACGTAACGTAAATTAACGCGAACATAACGTTTTACCTTGGAATCGATGGTTTTCGGATCGACGATGTACGGCCTGTCCAAGTTCGCGTCGTAAATCGTTTTCACCTCCTCTATCACCGTTTTCGTGGAAATTTCGATTTTAGGCGCTATAATACCCTGTTGAAACGATTCGCCTTGGAATTAGTTTAACGAAGAGCGTGAGTATTATAGTCGGAGAGAAGGGATACTAACGGGGAAATACTTGGTCGGGTCCATGAGCAGATCGACGTCGACTCCGGGCAACAACCGTTTGCAATAAGTTACCGGATAGAGAAGATCGGCCAAACTGGTCTGAAATGTAGCCAAAAGGATGGGCTGGTTGCACGGACTAAGCCATTGTATCAATTCCGCGTAGAGAGATTGTCGTTGCAGAATCCGTTGCAAGTCTGTCAAAGCAGCCAGCCGTGTGAAAGTTTTCTTAAAGTTAAACTCGTTGTGAAATAATAGTGGAAAAATCGGCGATACTCTATGAGATTCTAGGGTGGAACCAAAACTGTTTATTCGCAATGCTATTTTCCCGTTAGGACATAGCCATACACCGGGACACGTAATCTGAAAGAGGTTATTTTTCCAATTAGTTCGATTCGAAGACCGATCGGACGTTGCACGAATCACGGACGTATTACTTACGGCGTGTAACTCTAGTCGTATTTTCACACAGAAACCCTTGCCCGCCATGATCGCCGTTGAGATAGTTTGGTTCGGTAGCGAACGCGACTATCGAAATATCATCCGATACTTATCCGAAGATCATTTTCTTGGATGGCGGTTTTAGCAGACGAAGGGAATCCGTGAGATGGCGAATCGGCGGGATAAATGACGCGATCACCGTTTTATCGGTGTGTTTTTGGTAAACGTATTGTCGAAAAACGGAGTGTACGGCGTGCAGAGTCGATGTGCTGGCGGTTGTGGTCGGTGTTGTTGTTGGTGGTGGTGGTGGTGGTGGTCGGTGTCGGTGGTGGTGGTGGTGGTCTGTGCCATTTCGACGCGGGATCGGCGTGGCTCGTTCGTTGCCAGGAAACGGAGTCGGCACAACATCGATATTGAATTTTATCGACGATCGCGACAAACGATAGCACAGCCGCGTCGTTTAAACTTTGAAAGGTATTCCCAGAAACTTCTCGGTCGGTAAACCTCTCTGAACGTGTCGTATTCGAAGCTCGTTAGCGATAAAATCCGTTTGTTTTCGGGCAAACGATAACCTTGGATCCTTGGTTCGAGCTATCAAGGGTTCCGAGAACCAGCCATACCTATGAAATTGCAATCGTTTATATTTCCGGATGTAGCGCGTATTTCTAGGGCGTACTCCATATTGATCGTCGGTGGCTTGAACGCGTAAATATCCTTCGGTGCGAGGACCAGTCGTTTCGAGATCAAATCTACGTACTCTCGTCGAACCTCGGAAGCCGGGATTGCGTCGTGTTTCGCGTAAAACTTACCGGTTAGAGGTTTCGTACGCGCGATAGCTACGAACTTTTCTTGCAGGCGAAAATACTTTTTCTCCTTCTCGTATCGCTCGGTATAAAATCGCAGTTTCACAGGGTTCATGTCGCTCTTATCCGTCCGTCGTCGGCCCGTGCGAATTTCCTCGATTCGTGCGAAACGCGTTACTGGAATTTTTCGTACGCGGAGAATCGGTTGGCGAAACGGCGCGTGAGAGAAACAAACGAACGAACGGACAAACGAACAATGAAACATCGGTGTTTAACAATGAGCAGGCGAACGATGCTCGTTCGAATAGCATGGTTTATTTTAAAATACGAGTAGAAAACGCATACATAAGAAGCGGAAGACCGTGGGCTAGTCAGTCAGAGATTCGCAGCGAATACCTGCAACGTTCCGAAGGGATCTCGCAGAGATACCGACCAAGATAGAACTTGCTCCGCGAGAATATAGAGGGGAAACGCGAAACGCTGCTGGAGACGCGTTAAATCGTCAACGAAAATGCGAAAACGTTGCGCGAGCGACGAAGCAACTCGCTCGTTACTCTCGTACAGCGTTCGCGTTTTCGCGACAGTCCGGTCAGCTAGGGTGTATCTAGCAACGGCTACGTATCTCGCGTCAGCCTTAAGCTTTAACTTAACTTACAATTTTAGAAATACTGCAGCCAAAACCGCTCGTAACGACGTACACGCGTTTCGAGGAGACAACACGAAAAGAAGAGAAAGGAGAAAACGAATACGCGTTGATACTGCATACGCACGTCGAGTTTCTCGAAAAAGATACAATTTACGTGGCAACAACATTTTCAAGGCACACTTTTATATAATATAGTGGTAAAAATTAAAAGCGACGACGACGATGTGTAACAATAACGATAACAATAATAACGACGATAGCTATGGTGGTGTCGTTGTGACGATGGCGATGGCGATAATAGCGATAATAATAACAGCGATAGAAAACAACCGTTGCAACGTCGCGTTTTAAGATTTATTAAGTAAAGAAGAGAGAGAGAAAACGTGAAGTTGGGAGAACGCGCGAGACATTCGCTATAACGAGTATGGACTGAGCGTCCGACGTAACGATCGTAACGTAAAACGTCAATGAAAACAGCGGGCGGGCAAAGAAACAACGTTTCGGGATGGTTTTAGACCGTTGTGGATCGTTTCGTAACGAAGACGAGAGAAGACAAGAAGCGTTCGATACGGTCGGGCAATTGCGATCGCGTTCGAAATCCTACGTCGATTAAATAAATAGACTAGAACGAGGTCGTATCGAGATGGCGGGAGAGATACGATCTTGCGTCTGCAACGCGGAATAAGAGAGTATTTTCTAAAACGAACTGTCGCAACGACTCGGATACGCGTATACCGTGACGCACGTTACCGATTGCTTGGGCGAGAAACGTGGACGATAACGCTGGAATCAACGCGTGCAACGAACAAAAGTAAAGCGTCGTCGCGCGAATCGGCGAAAACGAGATTAACTGTGGTCGTTGGCGCAACGGCTCGTCGTTTCAGCGGACGTGGAAAGCGAATGTTTCGTCTGGGTCGTACGTTCGCCTTTGCTCCTGGAAAATCAAAGGAAACGCGATATTACAACCGTCGATGAACCAAGGAGGAGGAGGAGAGACGAGCGATTACCTCCTCTGTTCCGTGGATCGTTCGTCGCAGGAAGCCGGTTCGTTATCTTCGTAAAGCTCCAGCGTTCTCGCGTTCTCCGTGCAAGTTTTCCGTTTCGCAGCGTTTGCGCGTACATCCGAATTTCCGTCGTAGTAACCGTTCTCGCACCTAGTCGGATACTCGTTGCACGTCGGCGATCTCCTAGACGGCGAGTAGTCCGCGGTGCTCGGTGATAGCAACTCCTCGTAGTACTGGACGGTTTTCGGTTCGGCGAGTCCGATCGCGTACTTTCTCGGCAGAGAGGAGTAGCCGAGGCTGACAGAGTCGTTGGACAAGCTGGAAGCAGAAGGTCTGTACACGGTGGCTAGATCCGGATCCGCGGTAAAGTCGGCACTGTGATATCTCGACCTGGAGGCGGACAGGTCGAAGGTCGGCGACCTCAGATACCTTCTGAGAGGATCGTAGGACGAGGAGAGTACGACCGGGTGTTCGGTCGGCGACTTGAGATCGGCGACGTAGCCGGTGTCGGAGTAGCGTGCGGCTCGGTCGAGCGATCGATCGCGACGATCTATCGCGACACCATCCTCGCTATAGAAACCGTATCTTTTGTCCGTGGCGTACCTGTTGCCGCCGCCACCGCCACCGGTCTTCGAAGCGACCGCGGAAGCGAATCCGGCGTATCCGGTTCCGTATCTACCGCGATCCCGGTGCTCGCGGTGTCCGCTGAAGCTGAATTTTCTCGGCAGCGTCGCGCTGCCGGGCAGAGCGACGCCCGGCGGCGGAGCCGTCAACGACGGTCTTCGTCTATCGTTGAACCGCGAGTAGAAGCTCCGTCTGCGTATTCGATCGATCACCGATTCCGAATTGTCAGAGTTGTCGTTTCTGGCGTACAACGAATGGGACGGAGACGTGGGCGAGTGCAAGTCCGGTCGCGCGTGGCTCAATTCCGCCGAGCTGATCGACCACGAATCGAAGCTCTCGGGATCGTCCATCGGCGAGAGAACGTCGTTCGGATAATCGGTGCCGGTGACGGCGGTGGTTGCGCTAGTTATTGGCCGCTCGTTCTCCGTCGAAACTTCCGAAGGAATCGCGCTCGACTTTCTCTCCTCCGGAGGACCTTGCGCCGCGTTCGCCGCCGATTCCGCGTGGCTCTCGATGATCTTGGCGCACTCGGTCACCTCTCTCTTCAGTTCGGCAACGTCTCTCGCGCGCAACGGCTTGTCCACGATCGTCTTGTTGCCGGCGATGCTGGCGCGATGCGTCACCTTCGACAGACATTCCATCAGCTTGCCGGGGAGATCTTGTTGGTTCGTCGTCGACGACGGGGAATCGGATTTCGGCGAATCTCTCTTGGGCGTAGCGTTTCTGAACGAGTGTTGAGGTATCTTGGACAGATCGAGCTTCAGGTTGTTCCTGTTCGGTCGTTGAGACTCCCGTTGAATTTTCGTCGGTTCGTCGTTGTTGGTTTCCGTCTCGATCGTTTCCTCCTCGGAATAGTCGTTGGCAGCTCTTTCCTCGCTCTTGTCTCCCGACTGCGTCCCAAGTCCGTTCTCTTCCGCGTTGACGGCCTTCGAGCCAACGGTCGCTACTTTCGACTCGACCGAACTCTTGTCGCAGATACCGGCTACCTTTTTCTTCGTTCGAGGTTTCGCGGGCTTCTCCTTTCCCTCCGTCGTTTTATCGGCGTCGCCGGATTTGTCGACTGATTTGTCGCCGGTCCCACCGCCCGAGACCGTCGTCTTTTTCACCACCTTCTTCGCCACTCGTACTATTCTCTTCTTCTTTACGCCGTCCGAGTCGTTGCTTTCCGACGTTTCGCACGTCTTTTTCGTCGGTTTTCCCGTCTTCTTCTCCGCGTTCTCGGATCTGCTCGGTTCCGTGGACGAGGCGCCGTTCTCCAGCGAACAACGATTCGCTCGTTTACCTCTGTTGCCCGGCATCGTCACGGATCTCTTTTCCGTCGATCTTTTCTCGTCGTCGTTTGGTTTTTCGCTTCTCGTATCCGTCGATCCTTGTTCCGCGTCTCGGTTCCGGTTACCTCTGTCCCCGGCCGATTCTTTCTCGCGCGACGCGCTCCTCTCTTTCGCGGTCGACGGTGCTCCGTCCTGCTTCGGACCCTCCTTCGACGAGAATCGCCTCGAAGATTCGCACGAGGAGACGCGTTTTTCCGGCTTGTCCGATTTGTTCGTCTCGCCGATCTTCTTCGTGGATCTGGCGTCGGCGTTGGCGATCAGCTTGGTCGGTATCTTGCTACCGACGTTAGGAGCGGCGGTCGCATCCTCGACGGACGCAAGATCCGCAAGCACCTTCGGCGGGCTCTTCTTCAGCTTACCGAGGATCGTGGTCTGAGATCGCGTGCCGTTCGCCAGCTGTTTCGGATCCGCGGTCTTGAACAAACCGAGCACGGAAGAGACTCTGCTCTTCGGAGAGTTTCGCTTCGGGTTTTTCGGCCGGGAGAGATCCTCGACGCTGCTCGCTCTTTCGACGGTAACGCGTTCGTTCGAAACCGAGGATAGGCGACGGTCGATCGGTGGAGCGGATCGCTCCCGCGACGCTTCGTTGCCGATCGTTCGCTCGTCGCTCGCTGCCGATTTCACCGTCGTCTTCTCTCGGCCCGACGCACGCTGTTCGTCGTTGCACCGAAGACTCTCGAGCTTCTTCTCCAACGAGTGTAGAAATCCGTTTCGCGAACCCTCGATCGCCTCTGTCGTTTCCGTCGCCGTTTCTCTTTCCCGCGAGCATCGATCCCTTCTCCGACAATTGATCTCGTTCTTCAGTTCCTTCTCCCGTTTCTTCTCCGTCTCGACGCTGCCTTCTCGGCTCGTTGTCGTTGGCACGCTGGTTTTCGACACCGCTGTCGCGTCCTTGTTCTCGCTTTTCCGCTTGATGAACCGAGACTTGCGGCGTTCGTTCTCCGCCGCTTTCTGCGCCTCTTTCTCTTTCGCGTAACGACTCTCCTCTCTGGGCGTGTCGAAAAAGTCCGGCCGTAGGAATCGCGATATCCGGCGTTGCTTCGACTTTTGCGGCTTCTCTTTCTCCTTCTCTACCTCCGTTTCCTTCTCCTTGTCCCTGGTCGGCTCGTTCTCCGATCGGCTCGCGGCGGTCTTGAAAAATTTGCTCAGCAGCGATCTTTCCGGGACGAGGGTTCGCGCCACGAGATTCGCCACGTCCTGCGAATCCGCCAACGATTTTCGTCGATCGACGGCCGCGCTCGGCTCTCTGGTCAACGAGCCGGATCGCAACCTCAGGCTGGGGATACAGGTTCGCCGTTTCGAGGTTGCCGAGGCTCCGGTCGTTTCCGCCATCGAGATCAACGATCGTTTCTCGCATTTGTCCGTGTCTCGGTAGCTGGAGGTCAGATTCACGCCGCCGGTCGAGCCCAAGTTCTTCAGTTTCGATTCCCTGATCAAATTCTCCGCGGCTAACAACCTGTTCTCCAAGTTTCTCGACGAAGGATCCGACTTGTACGCGGGCTTGTAGTCGATCGCGTTGTTGGCGCAAGACTCGGTCGGCGAAACGGCGTCGTCGTCCAACGGGTTCGTGTTGGAGTCGCAGGCCGAGGTCGACGCGTACTCCGAGATCGAGCCGCTTCTATCGCCGGCGAACGCGTCGTCCGACGTCTCTTCTTGAATCTTGTCCGTGCGATACGAACGGAAGCTGTCCTTTCGCAGTCTGCCCGTGCTGGCTCGACCGCCGCCAGTTTCGTTGTACCATCTGCCGAGGTTGCCGCGCGTCACCGTGTCCCTGGGGAACGTGGAGAAGAAGGAGGAACGAGCGTTCAGGTACCGATGATCCGCGAGATCGTCCTCGTCGTCGAAGAGACCGACGACGGTCCGACGAGGCGAGGCGAGCGATCCGGTCGCCGATTCCAGTAGGCTGTTGGTTCTCCTAATGGCCCGTCGATCGTTCGCCGATCGGTGCTTGTACTCGGACTGATCGGAAACGGTGGAGACGGATCGGTCGACCGCCGCCGCCGACGACGACGACGCCGCCTCGGACGCGTCTCTCTCGGCCGAACGGGCCCGGCCTTCGCGCGAAACGGACGGTGATCTCGTCAACGATCGTCTGGTTTGCTCGATCAACGTTCTGCCCAATCGTCTTGTCAAGCTCGGCGTGAAGCTTTGCTCTAACGATTCCTGCGTCTCTTTTTTCGTTCGCGTTGCTTCCGCTTCTACGTCTTCGCGTGCTACTTTATCTGAAAAACAAACCTCCGGATGACATGTGTTCTCGGGCCGATCGTCCAACGTTTCGTCGTTGTCTTTGTGCGGGAGGCGGATAAAATACTCCGACATTCTCCATATTTACACTCCTTTATTTCTACATACATGAAATTTTTTCTTCCGTCTCTTATAAAATTTCTCGAAAAATTAATAAATAAATTTAACCGATGAAAGAAAGAAAGATAGATGGATAGAGATAGAGATAGAGAGAGAGAGAGAAACGGCTCCAAGGCCACTGAACCGAACGATGAACGAGTTTGCCCGCGCGCAGCGTATCCTAACGCGATAAAGAGAGAAGAAGGAAAGGAAAAGAAAAAGAAAAAAAAAAAAAAAAAAAAAAAAAAAAAAAAAAAAAAAAAAAAAAAAAAAAAAAAAAAAAAAAAAAAAAAAAAAAAAAAAAAAAAAAAAAAAAAAAAAAAAAAAAAAAAAAAAAAAAAAAAAAAAAAAAAAAAAAAAAAAAAAAAAAAAAAAAAAAAGAAAGAAACGAACAATCCGATTCTTTGATCCGGATGTTTCGTTCCAACGTTACATTGAAATTGTCCGAGAACGATCGTCTCTCTGTACCGTTATGTCGTCGCAGGAAACGAAATTTAAAAAGAAAAAATGAGAAAAGGAAAAGGTAGGCGAAAGGACTTGGAAAACGATACGAAACGTACGGACGAAACGAACGAATCGAGGGACGGACTGATACCGAACGCGCCGCTAAACGGGCAAAAGCGTCGATAGTTCGATGTCTGGCACTTTCGGGGTTTGTACAGTGTAATCGGTACCGGTGTAAGCGATACCATCCCCCTTTCCAGAATGTACATCGACGAGGATGTACGGGTACGTACCACACGCGCACGTTCACACGTATACACGCGCATACAGGCACACGCGGATCTGTGTATATATATATATCTATATATATATATATATATATATAGATACATAAATACTTTACATACATACATACATACATACATATATGCATACGTACATAGGTGCGTACGTGACATACGTCTCCAAGTATATCGACACGAGAAATTGTCAAAAGTAAACTCGTATACTCGCCGAACGATGACATGCAGCATATGAGGCTTTCTATGTGCGTACGAACACTAGAGGTTATAGGTTTTTAGTGGGTTTCAAGAAATCAGAACGGTATTCGGAGTGCGCGATGGTTGGCTTTGCGAATCCATTGCGAATCCATTGGAAGCTGGCTAGCCGGCTGCTGCGAGCGGCGTTAAAACTCGACTTAAACGTTAAAGCGACTCGTAAACGGATTCGCAAGATCAATCATTTGGCGGTCGAGTAACATCGAAATAAATACGTATGTCGTGTCGAGTGACGAAAATCAGAACGCGTCAAATGTGTAAACTCAAGTCGAGGATAATGCAGAGTGTACGGTATTAAATACGATATGATAGCGTTATCAAAGCATGCTGAGAACAATGTAAAAGTAATAAAACGTTGTTATTTAAACTCTTAAAAACACAACAAATATCAGCCATCTCAAACAAGGGTTAGCTCCTTTCGCCTCGCGGTGTACAATTTTTCCAAGTATGTTTTCCTCTTAACGGCGTAAATTTTCGACGGTACGCAGCGGATACGCGGTCTCGGAGATCGATCGATCCATCGCTGGTGTTCGCGGATCGAGCGATCCTTTCGTCGATTGCCACGCGTCGCGAGACAACGAGACGATGGCGAGATTTCTTGAGAGAGCGCGATCGCCCAGTCGATGGATCGAATTGCCGGGCTGCGTCCGTCGAGCGGCGGAAACTCGCAAAATCGCTTCCGCGTCTTCTCGTTCAGCAGCGTGCGCGTGCTCGATCGACGCGAGATCCTCCTTCTCCGCGGATCGGCTTTCGTTTGTCACGCGGCGACAGCGGAGACGAACGCGACCGCGGTCGAGCTACGACGAGTGGAGCGCGTTGGTGACCGGCGTGATATCGCAACTTTGATGTTCGGTAGGTGTGCAGAGTTTGGCCGTGTGTCGCGCAAACATCGGAACGTCGGCCGCGCGTCGCTCGAACGATCGCGAACATTCGCCTGATCGATCGTGCGGCAACAGAGCGACGAGGTGACGTTCGTCGGATAAAAGTGTGCTGGCATAGTACCTAACTTGCTTTGCCTACTGGGGATTAGCATCCGCCCGCCTACGTAGAGTCACTCGCACGGTCGCTGCAACAACCGTGAGAAAAAAAACCGTCAATCACATCTATTTTAGACAAAACGATTCTACCGTGATTTTCCATAATGTATATTTTCGATAATCGGTCGCACCATCGACACGGTTCGTTCGTTGCCCGACCGACGAAAGAACGATGCCACCTTTCCGCCATATCTTTGCCGATTAATCGCGCGACAATTACACCGGTCTTACGAAACTCGAAACTTTGGCGAATCACGCGATCCAACCACGGCCCGTACAAAGAAGGAAGAATTTCAGCGTTTCCGGTCGGCGGTCGCTTGGCGCGCAACAAACTCTCGTTAGCAATTGGTTCGGAAAAATCGGTTACTCGAGCGATCTCGTCGGTTCTGGCATCCTTCTTTCGACCGAAATGCGTTTTCGTTTTACGGCCAACTTTGCTTCTCTTCGTTTTTCTTTTTCGATCCAACGACCGTGACGTTACGAACGTGCGATTACGAACGTGCGGTTACGAACGTGGTACCGAAGAAGAAAGCGAAAGAATGTGCAGCCGATTCGTGCGTTACGGATCGAGGTTTCGTCGATCGAAAACGAAGACAATCGGCGGTGGACGGTGCGCGTATACCGAAAATATCAACTCTGGAATATCTGCTCCGATCGCTGATTGAAGAGTCGACGATAGACTGAAGATGCGAAGTAGATGCGTAAATTTTCATCAAAGATGGATTTTATCTTGGAGAGTAATAGAACTGAATTTCCTCGTGTATTCGTGTATATGGATAACGTGTGCAATCATGCTTTAAAATGTAAACTTTAGCGTGACACTGAATAAATTAAAGAAGAAAAGTGAATTGCGGCTGCTCGTGTTAATGGGATAGTATGTAAATCAAAAACATCGCAACTCGCTACTACTGCGTGTATTACGGGCTTCTATATGTTAGGCAAAGTACGGCGAGTCACGTCTGTGAGTAATTTTAATGCTCAAACTCGTTCGAACGCGAGCGGAAATTAATCGTTCGATGCTTGATCGCGTAATCGCGTGTCTTCGGTCCGCGTTCTATCGCGGAAAAAATGAAGAAAAAGAGTGTGAGTAGAAGAAGAAGAAGAAGAAGAAGAAGAAGAAGAAGAAGAGGAAAGAAAAACGGAACAACAGGCAGGTACCGTTTGCAAAGAACACGGTGCAGACATGCGCTTAGGAAAGTGTATCTCGTTCGCGCGCTTGTACCTTGCGCAACGAAGAAGCCGGTGTAAGCCGCCACCGAAAAAAAAAAAAAAAAGAAAAAGAAAACCGGTACTCTCTCGTCCAAAATTCAAAAAGAGACGCGCGAGTACCGGTTACGTTTCGATCAGCCGATCTTCGCGATTTCGCTATACGCGTAGCATATCGCTGAAACGTTTACCCACCTGTGCCAAACACGAACCAATATATCTTTATATATTTCTAAACGAGGTTAGTATCAAATGTTGCAAAAACATCGTCAGGCAAGAACATCGGAAAAAAGATACTCGGCGGGAGACGTAAGAGAGACGAAAAGAGAAAAAGAAAATGAAAAAGAAACGGCAAGGGGAGGAAAGATGGACGATCGACGGAGAAACTGGGATATAGAGAGAAAGAGGATCGAGGGTGGGGAAGGGCGAGGGTGATCGGTAAAAATAAAGAAAAAGATACGCTCTGTCTATCAACGACTCGACAACAGCTCTAGGTTGTACCAGAAAATGCATACCGAGTGAACGCATTCGGCATTTTCTCGTACGGCTTGTGATTTCGACCAGTGACAAAATATATCCTCGTTAAATATATCGTATTAAGTAGGATCGCGACTAGGCGGAAGCTCGTTTCTCACGAACCCGCTGATCCACGTTGCAACGTTACCTCGCTTTCACCAGACAAAACGTGAGAAAGTTACGAGAAAATTTTGACACTGGGTCGAATCTCGAGCCGCGTGAACCGTTCGTGATCCGGCGATCGTTGCTTCCATCGAAGCTCGACGACGAGCAGGTGGAACATGGAACGCAGAGGATTCGCCCTCGTTGGATACGAACGATTCATTTCAGCAGCACGATACGGTTGTTTTTGTACGGTAAAATTTGTAGAACGATCGTAGAATAATCGCTGCAGGTTCCCTTACCTCTTGGCAAAGTGTTACTGCCGACATCGAATATCGTCTCCCTCGAAGGATTACCGTGCGATCCTGGACTGCTCGGAGTTCCTGGGTTCGACGTGTTCGAGCAATCTTTCCTCGAGAGTATGTCACCCTCTCGACCGAGCGAATGCCTGAACTGCGACTCCGACAACCGCCTAGAGGTTCCAAACAGATAAAACGTTTGCGTGATTTCCTACGGATTGCGAACGTTTGCTTTCACGCGCGTTCCATTGGTCGTTGATCGAAACTATTCTTCCGATCTCGTCAACGTAACGAAACGCGACCGTTCGTTGGCTGGCTGTTGGAAACCGCCGTGGATATATATAGCGGTATAGCGTATAATAAGCGTGAGAGATTGCTATTACGACGAGCCGATACGTTCAAGATAGAATACTCGTGATATGTTTTGCGCTACCTTCTAAAATAATCGGCATAGACTACATTGTTCTAAAGTTGTTGTAACAATTGGACTCACGTAGTCACGGTCCTCGTTTCGACATACGTCTGGTAGCTTGCACAAACAAGCGTTGAACCGTTGTCATTAGGTATCCTCGACATTTCAGCGATCTCGCGCGAGAAAGAGAGAAAGACAGATGGTAAAGGATGTGGCTGAACGGCATCGATAAATTACCTCGACAGTGGTTTGTTTAGACCCCACAACGCTTGCGAGGAATTGGATCCTAATCTTCCAAACAGGCGGGAACTTGGGAAGCCGGTGGTACGATTGTCGTCCACGTTCAATCTCTGCGTCAGGCTTCGCACTCTGGACAGCAGAGTGGAGAATAGATTCTCGGCGGTTAACAATTCGAATCCATCGTCGTCGTCGTCCTCGCCGGAGGACAAGCTGTCCACGTGTTCCGGTGGCTGTCTCGATGGCCGGGAGCTTCTCAATCGATGCATGTGTCGTTGCAATAGATCCTCGCTGTCTCTGCAAACGACGAAAACGCGTATCATCGGCTCCTTGCCAGCGATCGGACGCTCGAACGCGCGTCGAAAACAGGAGGACTCGAAACGAAGAGAAAGCCCTACCTGTGCAACGAAGAGAACGGCGATTCATCCTCGCTGGCATCCGACAACAGCGAGCTCATTCTTCGAGGTCTACCAAATCTGGAGCGGGGCACGTTGGCGCTAGACGGTGTGCCGACACCGGTTTTGCTCTCAGGCTCCACGCTACCGGATCTGGGGGTCACGTATCCACCGCCTTCCACGGCGATGGGAATAATATATTCACGAGGACTCTTTCGGATCGGCTCGGGACCAACGGTCGATCCGAGAGCGCTATCGGTATCCGAGTCCGCGGTCGATTGACGAGACAACGAGCCCGACCGCTGCGAAACCGATCTCTGAGGCATCGGTGGTGGCTTGGAAGGTGGAGGCGTGGTCGACGAATGTCGCGACTGCCGATGATCCGCTTCCATCTGTCATCGGAAATCGTGTATCGAACTTGGGATCAAGAACCGACGAATTAGACGTCGCTCGGGTTGCAACGTTCAATACCTGAATCGGAATTATCCTCTCCTTCGGCGCACCGCTCCTCGGTCTGCTTTCCGGTTCCAAGCTGGAGCTTCGATTGGTCTGCGGCACCGCGGCTGCAACGGGGAATGCCACTTCCGACCGTTGCGTTCGCAGTTTCTGTGGCTGAAACGCGTCGATCTTGGCCTCGAGTTCGGATTTGTACGCGAACGGAACTTGGGCCTTGTAGGGTTTCGCACTCGTCACGGAGATCTCGGCTTTGCTCGTCTTTCGTGGTCTGGGTAGAGTCGCGCTCTTTAGAGTGATTTCCATTTTGCTGGACATTTTTGGTTCTTCCGGTTCGTCGTCGTCGTCGTCGTCGTCGTTGTCGTTATCGTTGTCGAACGCTTCTGTCGAGATCTGAAAAAAAATTCGGTGAAATAAAAGCGGTTAGAACGTTTCGTTCTACCGTCGATCTTACCGTCGCTCGTCCGTCCGCGTCCGCTGTTTTCTCATCGAACGAGAAGTTGGTTTCGGTGGGTGTCGTAGTGAAGGATTGCGTGGTCGAACGCGAATCGTTCGTACTAACCGATATCTTTGACGGAAGTTTCTTTGGTTCTTGGCTCGAGGGCGAGATCGGCGGTGATCCGTTTATCCTCCTTTGCATAGGTGGTTTTCCAATCGCACCACTTATTATGTCGATAGCCCGTTTTTTCGCCTCTTCCTTCTTCTTCTCTGCTTCTTCGTTTTCCTCTGCCTGCTCCTGCTGCTGCTGCTGCTGCTGCTGCTGCTCCTCCTCCTCCTCCTCCTCCTCCTGTTCCTCGCGTTCGATTCGCGTTGGCTTCGACTTGTCGTTCGAACTTTCGTTCTTCTTCGTATCCGTCGTAGGAACGTCGATGATCATTTTGGACGCGACGCATTTCGTAGGCGGAGGCGTGACAATGGAAGAGAGACTGGCCTTCCTTTCGAACACGCGTTTCGCCCCTCCGACGTTCACGCCCGGTATAAAGATCTTTTTAGGTTTCTCGTTTTCCACGTTCGACGCCATCTGATTGAACTTCTCCGCGGTCTCGAATATCTTGGAGCGTCTCCTTTCGAACGTTTTCGCAGGAGCGTCTCGCGGTTCGTTGGAAAGTTCCGAATCGAGAGACAGCGCCTTTTCTTTCAGCTTCTTAAACTCCCGTTGAGTCGCCTCGAGGTTGATCGGTTCCTCTTGACCGGCGTTCGAGATCGACGACGTTCTCTCGAACCTCTCGTTTCCGGACAAAGTCTTCTCGTTCGATGGTTCGAAGGCGGGAGTCGCGGAACGTGCGATCGTTTGATCGTGCGCCATCTCCGAGCGTTTCGACGATTCGTCACGGTGTCCGTCGTCTAACGATTTCGCTCGGCGTTCATCCGACAAGCGCTCCTCGTCGTGATTAGCGACGGCGCGGTCTTCCGACGAGATTCGCCGGGATTCGTCTACCGCGAGCGGTCGCTGTTCCGGTTCGTGAATCATCGGCGTTTTGCTTCTCTCCTTGCTCGGTGACCTCTCGCTACATTCTTTGATTAATTCTAGACAAGCCGCCGTAGATTCGATCTTGTTCAAGTCGACGGTCTTGCTAATAGGAACGGTTACCATTGGATCCACCTCCATAGCTTCCTCCGTGATGGAGTTTGGAATAGGCGCCGAGTGATGTCTAAAAAGGGGGAAAGAAGACGAGAGTAAAAAGAACAGAGTGTGGTCGTCGTTGGAGCGCGACGAAGAGGCTTCGTATCGATTACCTGGACGCGGATTTGTACATTCTAGCTTCGGGTTCGTCCCGCTTTTCCTTCCTTCGAGATCGTTCCTTCCTCTTGGCATCGGCGGCAGCCGTTTCGTCCATCGACGGCGTTGTCTCCAATTTCCTTTTGGCGTCGCCACCGATCGGAGCAGTCCTCTGCTCCTCCTCGATCAGTTCTCTTCTTATCCGTCTATCTGAACCGCTCTGATCCAGTTCCATCAAGCTGCCGACCGAATGGCATCTGGTAGGTATCAGAGTTTCGGAAGACACGTTATTCGGAACGTCCGCTGCGGCTGGCTGCTGGTCCCCGACGACCAGTTTCTCCGCGCTCGCCGACTGCGGTACCAGAGAGAGCAGCAAATCCAACCGAACGGGAGTTTGAGCCGCCAAGTCCTCCGCAATGTCCAAGCAATTCTGCTCGTAACCTTCGTTCACCCACCAGTGGGTGCAAATCCTTTCGATGTCGGCTCTTCTGGCGGGACAAACGGTCAGCATGTCTTTGATAAGAGGGGAGGCGGCTGAAATAAAATACGGGATTAGTCGAAACGCGTCGAGACGCTGCTCGAAGACGGAGAAACAGCTACGAGCCAACTCTTACGCGACGGTTTCTTAGGTTCGAAGTAGTCCGACTGTGAGATCTGTTTGACTAGTCGTTTGAAGTTGGACCCGTCGAAGGGCATGGCACCGTACACCAGAGTATAGAGAAGAACGCCCAGGCTCCAGCAGTCGACTTCGGGTCCGTGATATGGGGTACCCTTGACGATCTCGGGACTGGCGTACAGCGGACTGCCGCAGAACGTGTTCAACAGTCGTTGCTCGTCGAACACGTTCGACAAGCCAAAATCCGCGATTTTCGCGTTTCCAACCTGATCTAACAATATGTTTTCCAACTTCAAGTCCCGGTGACAGATTTTGTGCTTGTGACAGTAAAAAACTGCGGTGGCTATCTGTCGAAATATTCGTCGAGCCTCGTGTTCCGTCAGCACCTTGCGCTCGCTCAGGTAGTCGTAGAGTTCGCCACCGGCTGCGTACTCCATTACCAGCACCATCTTCTCCCTGTTCTCGAAAACTGGAAAAACACGATCGACGTCAGATTTCCGATCTCCTGGAAGAAACGAGACCAGACGAGACAGACAAGCCCGTACCTTCGTATATGTGAATAATGTTGGGATGTTGAACGCTCGACATTATCTGAATCTCCCTTCGTATCCTGATCAAGTCGGCTTCCGTTTCTATCTTGCATTTTTTTATAGTTTTTATCGCCACTTCTTGCCCGGTTTCCTTGTTGATTCCCAATTGAACTTTACCATAAGTACCTTGACCGAGCTTCTTGATGATGTCGAACCTGAGAGCAAGAGAAAAGGAATACGGATTGATTCGCGTGCTCGTGATATCTGCAACGCGACTACATACTACTATCTTATCATCTCGCGTTATGTACGTTCCAGCAAGTATTTAGCGAACACGCGTATCTTACTGCCCCCTCCCCCAATCGTCTAGAATCCCGGTCTTCTCCGCTTCATACCTCTGCTTCAATTTCCGTTTGTGATTGTGAAGTCGCACCCCGCCCGTGCTCTCCATTCCTCCCATTATGTTGTGTATACTCGCCTCGCCCACCACCATTTTTTCTTATTCTTATCTGAAAACAAAACGAGTATCGGTGTAATATCGAGTACAACAGGCTTTTAAGGTTTAAAGAGAAGGAGAAGGGGGACGTGGCGGTTCGTCTCGTCAGCTGTTTGCGTCGATGCTCGTTTAGCAAGAAAATTCTAGGATATCGAGTGTCCGCGTTGAAAAAACGGTTGAAACGGTGTTGTATTCGCGGTGCGAGACGCACACGATGGATCCGGCAACGAGGTCGTATTCAACCGGACTAGAAAGAGATGGCAAGGGTGGGGGAGAGAGATATTATTTTTTTTTTTTTTTTTTTTTTTTTTTTTTTTCCGAAAGATGACTCGTTGTTAGGGTCGACCTCCAAGCTGGAGGTTCGAAGCGGAGGCTGAATGCCCGCGGTCTCGCGATCGAGGATAACGGCAAAGAGGCAGAGTACGATTATCGGATTTACGGTGAAACCGAGAAGGAAGGACAGACGGACAAAACGCGGTGAGTTTATTTTCGGTTGCGAGACGCCGGCGTGCGTCTCTCCCGCCGATCAACGGCTCTAGCGACGCTTACCCCCCCGACGACGCACGCACGCACGTTTCCTGTCTGCGATGTGCGCGCTGCCAACCGTATTCCATCGAATCCAGTCGAATCGAATCGATATACGATTTCATCGAACGGAAATCTCGTTCTTTCTTCCGACAGCGTAAGTTCGTTTCTTTTCCGTTCCGTTGTCTCCAACGACTGACAGCACGGTCGGCGAAAGACAGCGAAAGCGAAAGCATGTACGCGCAGGTATCTCTGCTATCGTCCGCGACAGAGTACGGATAACAAGCAGAATGGTTCGCGATTCGAGAGACGAAGCGGAACCCTAGAAAGGAGAATGACGATCGCGAACGAAACGAAAGCGAAAAGCTCGGCCGGCTCGCTCTTGGCCTCCGTTTCCAAGCGAATTCCGCTTTGCTTCGCTTTGCCCGACTATCTCGGTGAGTAACCTCGATGCGTATACCTCTGTGTCTTTCGATCCCCGAAAATCGTACGAATATTTTTCGAGGCCCACCTTGACTTCCTCGCGGCGAGCTCGTTTGGACGATCGTCACGCAGAAGCCACGCCAACACGCGTGCCAAACCAGAAGCAACGTAGCTTTTCGCTTTCCGTCTCTCTCCTCCGTTAGATCGTCGAGTCTGACTCTGCAATTCGCAATCCGTCAGCAATCGCATTATCCGCGTAATTTGCGAACAACGGAAATGAAATTTTGCGAATCGGTGAATTTTTTCAACGGTTTTTTGCTCGATACCAACTAAAGGCCTCTATACCAAAGGGATTATATAGAGACGCGGCGGGTCGCAACGAAACACGTGCCCGTAGAAAATCGCACGCGCGTTCGCGCGCGCATACGTACGTAGTCTTTCTCGTTCTCGATATTCGATCGTGCTGCGTTTCGATATTTTTAGCGGGCACGTAGACCCGCCGCGTGGGCAGACCAGCTTCAGGGCTGATGTCCTAATGACTTCCATTTCCCCTTTTTCTCTCTTTCTCCGCTTCCTGGCCAAATCGCCGGTCGATCGCCAACATTTTACGATCGAACGAGAGCAACGTTCGTGAAACGAGACGTCCACCGGACCACGAACAACGAACGATCGATTCGACGATCGGATGACGCGACCCGAACGAGCGTTCGTCGCCGAGCGATTTCGATGCAACGCTAGTAGGAACGATGTAGCCAGGTCATGATAATTTTTACCTCTTATTTATAGACCGAGTCTAAAATATCTTCTGTCAACGCGCGAAGTCTGAAAGAACGCGAGATAAATTCGACCGAGCAATTAGAAATAAACGCGCGCGCGCGGCCGATCGCACAGCCGATTCGCGCGGTTTCGCGATGTCGTATCTTCCAAATCCGACTCGCTCTCTTCTCCTTTTTTCCTTCTTTCTTCGCTCTCCTTCCCTCCTTCGGTTCCCATCCGGTTCCCATCCGGTCTGCTTCTTGCTTTTCGGCGAAATTTTTCAAGTCGGCAAACCTGCTAAAGCGGAACTATTCGCGCGAACTAGAGGGTCGACGCGCGAAGGCGCCGTTTGGCAACGATCGGTCGAAAAATTTGCCAACTATGATTTTCTTCCCGCGACCTCGAAACGTCGACGATAAACCGTACGAGCACGCGCGCCTCCTTCTAGTTCCTTGTTGCGTCTCTTTCGATCCTATCGCCTCTTTCATCTATTTCAAATCGGTGCTACGAATTACGGTGCATCTTCGTGCACCGCTCTGCGTCTTTCGCGATCTCGTTCCCGTCTCTTCGAGTTACTCGTCGACTCTCTCCGCTCCCCTCTGCTCTTTTTCCCCAAACTTTCGAAATTTCGAAATTTCGAAATTTCGAACGCGATCTGCTACAGTTTCGAATCCGTTGCAATAGCGTTAGCCGTTATACGGCCGTTTTGCCGATATCGTTTCACCGTTAACAGCCGTTTGCGCTCACTTTCGGTTCGTCGACATTCGCTACGACGAACGACCATAGAGAAAGCAGCGCGAAAGTGCTTCACCAAACTGTTCGATATACGTAGAATGTTTATCGGGCCAGAGGATGTCGTTTGAACGTGACGTCATCCGGTGGCTTGTATGGCATCTTGTGATTCACGTATTATTATTAAAACCCTTATTATTCCATCGAGCGACTCGCATTGCATATATGAATGAATCTCTGTACGTTGGTCGTGGGTGATTGTACGCGTGGATCGCAATTTCTCGCGACAAAAGTTTGAGTCATCAAGAATTAATAGACTACTCGGTGAATTTCATTCGCGACCATCTGGATCTATGCTATTTCTGCCCTCGTAAATCTTTCGTGGTATTACGTTAAAGCCGTATTAACGAGCAAAAGAAAATTAACAAGAGAGGAAAGAAAGAAAGAAAGAAATAGAGGGCAGAGCCAATGTAGGGAAAAGACAAAGCGTCGATAGACAGCGTTCCAAGGAATCTCGAATAAAACGTTACTATATGTTCTCCGACAAATTGCTAAGGTCAGGATCGAAATCGAATTCCGTGAGTCCAAGCGTATACGGTGAAACTCGATGTAAATACTGTCGGTAAGAACGAGACGGTGATAGGCGATAGAATCGGTAAATTCATTTCCCGATGCGTGTAATAAGACGTATCGATTGACGCGACAATCGTTCTATCAATTGGGTTAAATAAAATGTATGTCACTGTGTGCGTACATGTATTTGTGCATCGTATGCAACTAAAGCGCGTAGCGCGGTATGTAGGTTCCTGCCGATAAAAATAGCATTCTGATATTTCGAAGAGTTCTTTAGGTACATCCGTTGATTATTTCGATCGTTATCGTTCGCTATATAAACGTAAAAGGAAACATCGAGTGGACGTCATTCCGAGATAATACGGTAATGAAAACGAGAGTGACGTCGACGTCGTGTACGACGATCACGACCACAACCACGACCGCGACAACGACCACGACCACGATCACGGCGACGATCACGACGACGATGACAACGAGCTTTCCTTCTTCGTTATTGAGTAATCGAAAACGCCCACGATAGAAAATCGACGCTTGTCCGTAACGTTTCTTTATTCGGGATTAATCGGGATAGACGTTCCTTCTTCGCACTCATATTCGTCGATGGAACGAACGAACGCTCTGAATGAGAATCGACACTCGGGTAGAGTCTAAAAATAGCGAGAATTTGTACCTTACAGTGAACTCTGGAGCCAAATTATCCTCTTTTGCGGCTGCTTTACGCTCCCGGGGAACTATACGAAAGTTACACTATTTACACTGTTATTATCGTCTTTGCGGTGACTCCGATCACTAAGTCTCTACGACTTTTGAATTTTTCTGAGAGATCGTGCACGTTCCTCGTTTCCATTTCATTTTACCAGACATTTTTCGCGTGACGATACCGCACACAGTTCATGCGCTGCCACCATCTTTATTTACTAATTTTGGACTTGAACACTGAGAACAGGGAATGGATAGATTATAGTGATACCAGCGCCATCCTTCGACGTCATTTTCTACACTGCGAGTGTATGCGTTTTAAAAGTGTACTCGTACGATTTCGCTAATTTCGTTGCGATTGCGTTTCGTCGATGCGAACATCGCTATAGAAAAAACATCGTTCGCTATATATCAACGACATTTTTTATATAATACGACGCGATCCTTCGTTATACGCAAACCACGCTCTACTTTCCAGCTTCCTTTTCTATATAGGATATGATCTTTACTTTATGATTGAATAATCGATCGTTCTATGGATGTAATAATCACGATACGCGTGAAATGTCGTCAGAACCAGAATTATCGAAACTAGCGCTTGTTAAAGTTACTTGATATGATTTTTGGAGAAAACAGATTTTTATACCATATTCACGGCTAGATCGGTAACACGGTATGTAGGTAACTACTTATCGTTGGAGTGTTGCACGATACTCACGATAGGAATACAATACTTGTAGGTTATGCTCACGAACATACGTACGTAGGTTACGTTCGGTGTAGTTGCACTTTTGCGTATTTGTTTCGCGCTATCGAATAATTTTATACGAAAGGGGAAGAGTAAGTGCTTACAATTAACGGCATGGATGCTACGAAAGATTGCAGTGGCAAATGCCAAGCGTTGGAAAACGAGAATCAACGAGTTAACCAATTAATACCTGGATACGAGAATTTTCACGATTATGTTCAGGTATAATTACACTTGTCGAAAACTTGTTTAATTTGAAAAATTTCTCTCTTCTTTCGAACGCAATTCAAAGAATCATGTATCAAATGATCGTTATATTTTAGGAAGCATTCGATGCCATAAAACTTGGAATTAAATGTGCTAATAGTTTACCAACTGGATCAAATTTCAATTATTACTCGTGTTTTCCTAGTTTCCTCAAAGCCAAGGATGAAAATACAAAATTGTTATTAGACGTTATGCAGCATTTATTGGGATCAGCTGGCACAAAGAGCAACATATCGAATCTTGATATCGAAGAGAAGTTTGATCTTCTAGTAGAAGCGAACGACATGTTTTTGGACCGAGCCGTAAGTTTTTCAAAAGATATCCTTTCTATGTTTTTCTATGCTTAAATATTAATTTTTACGAATCCAAAACGTGCTGTACGTCGCAGAATGCCTTAATGGACAAAGAATGTGGCATCTCTAAGAATACCGAAGTAGAATTGCTGGTGTCGAGCGCAAAGGGACAACTGGATGGAGTTAACGGTTCGTGGAACAAACAGGTTTCTCGATCCCAAGCCTCGGAGAATATTCAATCTGTTCGTTTATTAGCTGGTAAAAATGTTCAAAGGCCGCAGCTATTGTTCAAAGACAAAATTGACAATAGCTCTAAACCTTGGTGTCCTAGAATTAAAGACAAGCCCAATTCTTTGAAACCTTTGGCTATTTATTTGGAAGAAGGTGAAAATGGTGAAATCTTTAGTCATCCTTATGAATACGAGCTGGATATGTTTGTTCCCCCTAATGATCAGTTGAAAAAATCGGTGCCAAGAAAGTATAAATCCCTGGAAGAAACGCTATTGGTAATGATCAAAGATCCGTCGGATATTAAGTTGTTGATAGAAGATCTAAAACGGTATAAAGAAATTGCTATAGATTTGGAACATCATTCGTATAGAAGCTTCCAAGGAATCACCTGTTTGATGCAGATCTCAACAGGAGATACGGATTACCTGATAGACACTCTGTCGTTACGATCCGAATTACACGAGCTAAATGAAATTTTTACCAAGTCTACGATACTGAAAGTTTTTCACGGAGCCGATTTAGACATTCAGTGGCTTCAGAGAGATTTATCTCTGTACGTGGTAAATATGTTTGATACGCATCAAGCGGCGAAACAACTTAACCTGCCGTACTTAAGCTTAGCATATTTACTAAAACGTTACTGTAACGTGGATCCTGATAAACATTTTCAAATGGCGGATTGGCGCATAAGACCTTTACCAGAGAAACTAACAAAATATGCCAGGGAGGATACGCATTATTTATTGTACATAAAGGATTTATTACAGAACGCTTTAATAGACGTTGCTAATGGACAAATCAATATTTTGAAAGCTGTATATGACAGAAGTACAGAGATTTGTAAAAAGACCTATATAAAACCAGTTTGGACAGAGGAAAGTTGTATGATTATGTATAGAAAGAGCCAGAAAATGTTTAATAACAAACAGCTTTATGCTCTGAAAGAATTGCATAAATGGAGAGATCAAATTGCCAGGGAGGAAGATGATAGTATCGCTTACGTATTGCCGAATCATATGTTATTGAACATAGCTGAAACGTTACCCCGCGAAATGCAAGGAATTTTGGCATGCTGCGACTCTATTCCTCCTTTGGTTAGACAGAATTTATTAAAGCTACATAAAATAATATTGAAAGCTAGAGAACAGCCACTTATCAAGCCGGTCATCGAAGATGATATCAGGCAAAGATTGACGCAAAGAAATCCTGTCAACAATTCAAAAATGTGGATGTATTCGCCTCATGATATTCCCAGTGGTATGGAAGCACGAGCCGACTTACCGTGTTTGTTAGATGGAAACGACATAATAGAAGAGCAAAATTCGAATATTGCGATGAAGCACGCAGTGACTGTGTTTGACAGCCCAACTACGTCTGAGGTAACGTATGAATAATAAAATTAATTATCTCGTAGAAAAATCAAGGAAGATCGACAGTTGTAGTTTTCGTGATTGTTTGCTTGTTTACAGAATGAGGAAGCAGAAATGGACGGGCAGGAAAGTAATAGGAAAAAAAGGTTTCTCTTCGTAAGTCCGTTTGAACGATACAAACGGGTTATACCTGTGATAGCGGAACAAGAAGCACAGGAAAGAGAAAGGCTAAGACAAGAAGAAGAAAATCGTTTGAATGAACTAAAAAGGAAAGAAGATGAAGTGACGGAGAGTAAAAACAGAGTTTACGAACATTTTAAACGTGTTTCTCAAACAGTGACAGAAGGAGGCGTGTCAGATTTACCGAAAAAACCATCTCAAATTCCACTGAGTCAAATGTCGGGTCGTAAAAGAAAACGAGATTCAAATATTAACAAACAGGATGAAGTACGAGACAAAAAAATTAAGGATGATTTATCAAATCCAACTCCGACGCTGGAAACCAAAACTACTCGATATGTAAAACAAGAATCGGATGAAATTGAACGTTTAAGCGAAGAGCAAAATGTACCAGAAAGTATTACAAAAAGTCGGAAACAAGCATCGAGTAATGAAACTGTTAATTGGTTACGGTAGGTATATTCAAAAATTTGTTATTCTATTTTTGGTCGTATCACTCAGTTCTATGTTTTAAGCTAAGCATCGTGAAATTTCAATGTCATAACGTTTATCAATGCTTAAAATATATGAAATTTCGTAAGGTAAGAATTATTGATAAATTGTATGTGTTCATAGCACAAGAAAAAAAGGAGAAAAAGACTGTATAATTAAGGAGTTGAAAAAGAAAGGTATGATGCCATCGAAGACATTCGACTATAAAGTCGTAGATTTTAGTAGTTTTCAAGGAGGTAGCAAAAACGTATCCAACCAAGTAAAATTTGAACAAACAATGGTAAGGAAATGTATGCCGTTCATTTTGTGCATTTATATTCAAATATTAACGTTTTATTTTGTTATTTTTCCAGAAGAGGAAAAGAGAAAAAACGCGCAAAAGGAAGAAGCAAAAATTGAATATATAAATTGCGATAATTTTTAGAACGTATTACCGTCTAATTCTCAACGCTAATGAAAATAGCAAATAACGCAACACTGCGTGATTTATTGGATCATATACAGATGATATGTAATAAATGGTGGTGTTTATAGATACGCTTCTAAATGATAGTTTAAGAAGGCACGAATTAAATACTGCTTTTAACAGAGGTGTATTTAAAATTTGATATTTCTTTGTTTTTAACGAAATTACAAAAATTATTTTGTTACATTTTCCACATTAACGTCTCTGCCTTATATTTAATACTTTCAGTGTTACGAGAATATTTTAAACTTGAGGATTTTTTTAAAATCTTTATTATCTTAATGTATCGAAGATTTATTATTATTAAAAAAAAAAAAAAAAAAAAAAAAAAAAAAAAAAAAAAAAAAAAAAAAAAAAAAAAAAAAAAAAAAAAAAAAAAAAAAAAAAAAACGACGCTTTATTATATTAACACTGGAAATAAAAATAAGAAAAATTAATTTATTATTACAAAAAAAAAATATATATTAAGGAAATATCCTTCTTCGATTGAAATATAACGTCTATGATGTCGAAAAGACGTAAGGATGTTTTCACAATTATGTGATTTAAAGTGTCAGTTTACTTGAAATTAGCAATGTAAGCTACGTTATCGTTAGGTCATGACTTCAATTTTTTTTTTTTTTTTTGGTTGTGTCACAGACGTGTATATACGTAGATAATATATAGACATGTCCCATTACGACCAGAATTTCAGTAATGAAAATGATGTGGATTATTGCATTATTGCTCGTCAGATTGCCTGCGATTTCTGCCATGCAGGATCACATTTTGCAAGAAAATGTAAAAATAGATACAAGTGGAGATCGTATTAATAACAATTTATCGAGTTTTCGTAATAGCAATTTGACAGCTTTCATCTATACACTCTCGAATTCCTCGAGTTTCATCGACTATCGAAAAAGTTCCCAATCAGATCAAGTGGATTGTTTTGGTTTAGGAAAAAGAGTAGCTGCGATTTTAGAATGGTTTTTTATGAGTAATTCGAGCGAGAATGCTTTGGATGTTCAATTTTCACTTTCTTCGAGAAAACAACCACGACGCGTTCAGGTGCTTATCGGTAAACAATTTGGCTTGGAGTGGACAGATTTTCAAATCGAACGAAGGACGATCGTAATAGTTCACGGATTCTTATCGCATGGTCAACAATCGTGGATCAATGAAATGGAAAAAGCATTTCTTCAATGGGTAGATCACAATTTTTTCTGTTTTTCTTTCTTTTCCATACACGTTAAAAAAGTACGTTTTAAGAGACGAACGGAATCTTTTCCCTCAGAAACTAATGGATGTTGTAATAGATGTTAGCAACGTTAGTTCTATCACTAATCTTTTATCATCGGTAATTCAAACAATAATTTTGTTTATTCTCTAATATGTTTTAGAACGACGTTAATGTTGTAATTGTAGATTGGAGTGCCGGAGGCAATACTTGGAATTACTACAAAGCGGCAGTTAACACAAAAGTAATAGGATATCAAATTGCAAGGTCTGCTTAACGTACCTATTTGTATAGGTGTTAACCGCGCAAGCTCATGGAGCTTATTGTCTTGTAAAGATTTCTAGAGCATATAGAGAATGCAACAACAAGCACGCAAGGTAATTCCGACAACAATAATTGGGGACCATTGCATTTAGTAGGCCATAGTCTTGGAGCACATATTTGCGGGTTCGCTGCGAAAGAACTGAAAAAAAGGCGAAGTAAGTGGGAAGTCCAGAGAATAACAGGATTGGATCCTGCACAACCTTGTTTCAAGAATGTACATTCTACGATGAAACTTCACAAATCCGATGCGCCGTTCGTCGATATTATCCATACTAACGGGAAATTACTTTCGGAGATCGGGCTAGGTTTACCAGAACCGATAGGTTTGATATTTGTACATACATCGTGTAATACACCGTGTTTTATGCTATTGCGAGAATGAACGAACGGACGAACAATTTGTATTAGGTCATGTTGATTTCTATCCTAACGGTGGCAAAAGCCAGCCTGGCTGCGTAAAAATCGATTCTTCGTATTTTGAATATCTACCAATTCCTCTTCGAGGTAAGTATTCGCTAAATGGAGTTTAAAGTAGTTTCTTATTATCAGTTTAAAGAAAGCTTATTAGTGTAAACTTTTTTCCCCTCGGATAAAATATCAAATTGATTTTAGCAATTAACAAATCTATATGCAGCCATGGACGCTCGTACGTTTACTTAACGGAGTCTTTGATATCCGAGGTTAAGCATAATTGCACTTTTTGGGCACATCATTGGGACTTATCGTATCGAAACCTGATACAACTAGCAACAGAATCGTGCGATAAAACTATCTGTGCCGAAATGGGCATAAACGCGATAAATTATCCTCAACGAGGAACATTCTTCGTCGCAACTTCCAACATTCCACCTTTTTGCGGTGATTAAGATTTATTATATATATAGAATAAAATTAGATATATATATATAGTAGCTATGTACAGATATCGTACTTGCTCCGCAATAAAATATACAAATATAAACGTGCCATATGTCGATTATAGTGATAAACATTTTAATGTTGCAGTTAACGGTACTCGTATAATCAATGAGGTAATAATGCAATTGGAGAGGGATTACGCAGACGAACTTCGTGATTAAGATGTATAAGTGAGTTAAAAAAAATGTGCTATTAGCTGATAAATAAACGAACTTTAATTAAAATTTCAGTTACATAAAACACTTAAGTTATTAAATGCAGCTAAGTACTATTTACAATGGAATTTCGAAAATTAAACGAATTATATACATGCCACGCTATTTAATTTAACGCGTGAATGCTGCGTGAATAAACAGTCTTTGATTTTTTAAGGAAGAAACAACATTTACTTTCTATGAAAATGACTTGAATCATGTTTTATGTTTATGTTAATATTACGACTTAATTATAAATTACGATGCACAAGTTATACGAACAAAAAGGTATTACTTCGTTGTACAAACTCCTTTCCTTGTCCTGATTACATTGTAGCGAAACTATTAACTTTATCCTCGACTGATCTTGTCCGTCCCGTACAATTTCTATATGTATGTATATGCTATCATTGGCACTTTATTGACGCAAACAAATATGCATTTAGTAACTTGTCGTTTAAAATTGGCATCGAACGCGTAAAAAAACACGTTCGACAAATATTTTCTATCTGTAGTAGATAGTGCGTTTCGGTGCGCCGTATTTCGTATTGTTCGGCAATTGCTATATCGCGGGCAATACGACTCGATATCAAAGATAAAAAACGTTTCTTTGTACAGTGAAATTTGACTTTTCCTAGGAGAGTCACTTTTAATTTCAATCATACTTTGGTAGTTCGTTCATATGTATAATTAATAACTTTTCTCGTTATTTATTTTTTACGGTATAATTGCATCTGCATATTTTTCACGTATCGTTATACCTATTCGCACCTGTTCTCCCTTTCTTTCCTTCGGAATCAGAAGGAAAGACATTGCTTAATTCCTGAATGTCAGGAGGCGAAGCAAAGCGGTAAGTTATTCAATTAATAACTTGAACGTAAGTGGCTGGAAATATTCCAGTTCGTCCTCTACACTCTCCTATCCACCAACCGTCTGGTTGTTTTTGATGTACCGTTATCAAGTCGCCAGGACTTAAGCTAAGCTCGTCGTTTAAATTTGCCGAGTATTGATAGATCGCTCTGCATTGCTCCGTTGCGTCGGATTTGCCACTCGTTTCGGTGGCATCGACGTCTTGATTATTATTGTCCTCGGAATGACTACTGAATTCATCGAAATCACTGAAGTCATCCTCGTCCGGTGGATTCTCCGAGTTTCCATCGCCAGCCGTTCGATCGGCCCAATGACGGCTCTCGGTATCGTGATCCTTTACGAGATGAACATCCATTTCGTCTTCATCCTCCTGAATCTCGAACGATTCGTTCTTTGCCCAAGAAGGAATCTGCGTGGAAGAATGTACGTGCACTTTTCTCGTTCTTTCGTTCAAGCGATAAGAATTACGGAAGCTTACCTTAAGGACACTTTGCTGCAAACCCTGTTTATCCCTTGAAACTAAAATATGTTCGGCCAACGGATGTTTGTCTCGTTTACTGCCTTCTACTTCGGCCAATGTTCCTCCAACTTTGTACCTCGCTGCCTCCAAATACAATAACATAGAACGCATCTGAAAGAAGATAAGAGTTCAACGATTTTCGAAGATGGTGACACGACACAGCGAATGACAAAAGAAAGAGCATAAGAGTAATTCGTACATGGTGTAGCTTTTCCGTTACGTTCTGCGTGCTCTCGTCCGCCGCGAACGCCGGTGTTGCAATGAAAGCTCGGTGAAGAGTTTCCAAACCTTCCCTGCCGCGCCTCTCGCGCTCCAAGTCCTGTCTGATCAGATGAAGGACTCTTACCAGCGCTTGTTTCCGACGTTCTCTGTTCATCGCTAGAGTAACGTGTTCGGCATAAAAGTCTGGGAGCAATTGTTCGGCGTTACACCCGTCGTTGCTCTCTACTCTGCGTATAAGATTCTTCAAGATTTCGATGTCTTGGGACACGTTACAGTTACGTATAGGAGCTGCCAAACGGTCTGCACTCTATAAGGAAAAGATGACGGATGACGATCACGAGACTTTTGCAACGCGTAGAAGATACCTACGTACCTGTTGCAGACGGGGAGCTAGGGCTTGCAGATGGGCTAAATAAACGTTCGCGAGATCTTTAAGAGCGCTCAATCGTTCCTCTTCGAGAAGTTCCATTTGTTTGGCTCCTTTCCTCATGGTGCTTTCGTACTCGAGCCTGGCTCTCTCAGCTCTCACGCTCACCGTGTAGAACTCCGTGTCCGCCCTACGAGACGAGTCCTCGGCCTTTCTCCTTCTCGCTTCGAGCTTACTGACCTCCTTCTCCGTCATATGATGGGCCGACGATTTGTTATTGCTCTGCTGACTCTGACTGATCGATTGCAGCCTCGCGAGATCTTGCAACCTCTCGTTTTCCCGTGCACAAGCGAAACTTTGTTTTTTACTTTTTATTGCGATGTTACGCCACTCGTGAAGAGACTTCCCGGCCTTATCCACGGAATTCTCGATAGATTTCCTCGAACGTCCTTGAGCCTCTGCTACTCCTACCTGCGGATACGCAAACGCCTCCTTAACGCCTATCATCGTTTGTTTCAACGATCATCCGACAAACGCTTAACGGTTCACGTCCGTGCTTGCGTTTGCGGGCTCAACGAGAGGAGAGAAGTATCGAAACGAAACGACCGATATGGTCGTGTCTCTGTTCCCTGAAGGTGTGTACGCGTGCAAATTCGATGCAAAAGAAGAACCTTGTTTAATCGCTGCGAACGACGATCCGCTAACGGCGATAACGACTATCGATAATGCGCGATGATATTTCAAGGAATGGTTCGAAGGGACGATGAAAAAGGAATTTTTACGAAATCCGACGCACTCTGATCGGTTTGGCGAGTTGCTCGCTAAGCGTAATTCCCCAGATCCTATGAGCTTCTGCGGCAGCCTCCATCTCCTCGCCGACGCATCTCCATGCTTCGTTCACACCTCCGCTCCCGTTGCCACCTGCGGTACGATCGTAATTAAAACTGTCACTTACCGCCTCGACTTTCTTTACTTTATATCACGTTGCCAAATCAATCGTTAAATGTTAAAACGACGAAGAGGATACCTTGATCCTTTGTGCACGCCTTGGTCAGTTTGTTGCTCAGTTTGCTGAGTCCTTTGGCATAAGTCGCTTCTAATTCCGCTCTGAAATAAGAGAAGACAAGAAACAAAACGTTTACGATTCGAAGGCGAACGTACACATAATAAATAGCAAACGTATTACGAATACGGAGATAAACGCGTGCTGCGTGTTGAGAAGAAGCGATTCGATTAATAAAGAAGGAACTCACCTTTCGTGTAGGATCGATGCCAATTCCTTGCAGAAATCTCCACCCTGTTTCACGTACCTTCGAACATCTTCGAATCCGCCTTGTCCACCCTGCAACCAGAAACCGATATTAATTTTGTTCTCTTTTTTTCTTACTTTCGAAACTAAAAGCTCGCAACCAGAGCTCGTTGTACGCTCGAACGATCGCGGAGAAGGATAAGGAGCACGCGGAATATAGCGGTAACCACGCGTCACAGCTCGCGAGATGCAACGTTTCTAATGTCTTGCGAGCGAGTTATAACGATTTCTTTTCACGGCGAATTCTCGTCCGACTCTGGCTTACGGATTAGCGGAAGAAACAACCAATTATCATCCGTTCTACGCGAAAGTAGAGGTATAAATTTATAAGCACCGAGTTTTATTTTTACGCTCCATAAGCGAAACAAAAGAATAATAAGGTTGAAGAGATATTTAGAATGCCAACTGCCAGCGTTATGAACAAGAGACGACAAGATAGACGTTGAGAAACAACGGAATTAATTAAAAGTAGAAAGTATATGTATACCTATCTCTGAGAGTTTAGTTGCTCGTTAATCGAATGCTGGTACTCGAACGGGTAAACGTTCTTCGAGACGTTTAACGCGTCCCTCCCTTGAGGTATTTCGTAAAATTACAAACTTTAGGAAAGAAACGAGAACCACGAGACACGCGGTGGATGTTAGGAACGAAACAAGCATAGCCAAAGTTCTTGCTACGTAAACCGGTCATGTAGGTGAGAAATTTGTCGTTCTTATTTCTGGTCAGGTATAACTAGATTTTCCTGTGCATTACGTACCGTCTTATATCTGAGATATTTCCCTCGACTAACGACCAGAACGAAGAAAGGGTGTATCGGAAATGTCATTTACCGGTAGTTTCTGACGTTACGCCCGACTCAACCTTTCGAGTAACTTTCCGACTGGACGACTTTCCAAGCCACTCAATGGTAAAAATTCATTTTTGTACATTCTCGTCTTGTACACTCTCTACCGAATTGAACCGAGTTGAATTCTGTTCAGCGTTTTTATTCGGTGTTAAACCTTATCATCGAACAAGGTCGCATGCACAAGTTCTACGACCGAATTCGTACGGATAGCTTCGACTAAACGAAATTTATTTATTTTAGAAGAGCATAGAATGTAGGAAACGAGAGAAAATCCTTCGACCGATGAAAAGCAAAAGTGGATAATTGGCGAGGGAACATACGTTACGCATTGATTACGCGTCGGTTACGCAACGTTAAATGTTAGCCTAAATGCAGACGAGCGACTTTTGCTCTGCGATATCGTTGCGATCGTACGTCTTTCTTCGCTTCCTCGATTAAAAACGACAAAGACAGACGTATCGTCGCTTCCTTAACTGTCCGAGGGCCCGCAATGACATCGAATCAACGGTTAGCATAGTGTCATCGGTTAGAATGCATCGAGGCGAAGGCGATGCATTAGATGAAAACGATCGTGAAATCGTATTTAGATGCATGGCAGGGCGGTTAAACCTATTGTTAACAATTTTCTAAAGAAACATAGTCTCCGCGTTTATTATTTAAACGGTGTTAATCGAATCTGTTATTTCATTCCACAGGATCATCCGTCTTAAGTGGTAGGAAACGCAAATATTTCCGGTGGATTTTTTCGAACCGGTCTCGATGTTTTGCTAAGTGCGGTAGTCGCACGACAAAGGCACGTGGAAGACGAGGGACCAGGGACAAATATAGACAAAGCGGCGTTCGTGAATTTCAAAAACCGGAACAAGCGCGCTTCAGGAATCCGAGCGTCTTGGTAGCTCCGCGTAACACGCGCATCAGAGTATAACGAGTTGTCGATAAATACAAATACAACGAACGCACGTTGAGAGAGAAAAATCGGCATGGAATGAGTTAATTTAATTAAAGAATGAAATATCAGACAACGCTAGAATTTATCCTCGAGCGATCGTGATTTAACACGAAAGGAAGATCTTTTAGAAATCTTGATATGAACCGTGAACGCGTTAATCGCGACGATTAATTTGATCTATTGTGTTTCAGGATGAGATACGTGGCTGCTTCCGCGTGTCGATTAACCTTCTACGCTAGCGTGTTCACGGTTGTGAGAGAAAGATTAATTATGCATTGCACGAAGAGAGATCGACTTTCTTACGATCCATCTACTTAGACAACGAGCAATGTTATACGTACACGAAGAAAAGTAAAATCGTCGAAGAGCGAAGAACAAATTTATGCGAGTTTGGTGAAACTGCGTACGCGAGAATAAAATATATCGATGTCCTCGTACTTGGGCATCGACGTGGAAACTTTTTCGAGCAAAAGGTTAATTGATACGTCCGACTGGATATTACACGCGGTGTAATTAATTGATTGGATCGGAAGAAATGGGCTGGCACGTGCAACAGGTGGTACACGATTGTTTAGAACTTGTTAGAGGCGTTTGTCCGACTGGATACCTTTTTCAAATACACACAGATACGCGCGAGTCTTCTGATAAGACGCGAGAAAAACGTAATTTTTCTCGGTATTATCTTCTAATCGAAATCGTTGAAACGTCGAAATACATAATCGAAGGTAGAAACGGTGGTTCTTTGCCGGAAGATAGCCGATCGTCCGGAGGAAGCGGCACGGCCGCGATGCGGTGGTTGCTTTCGACGAACGAAAACAGAGGTGAAATATCGAGAGATCGCGATCGATGTGTACGGTTCCTTTCCCTTTTACCTTCGAGATTTTCTCGGCTTAGGTTCACGTGACGCGGTGAAATCGCGGAGGTCGCAGTTACTATCGCCGTACCGAGCTATTAACGCGCACCTCTCACGAACCTCGTATACAGTTTCTCGCAGCTGCCTCTGCTTTCTTTCGTACGCTCAATTTTCCACGGGTAGCGGCAATTTCTACTCTACGTTTATCTAGTATCTTTAACGCGCAAACGATTCCTTCGTAGACGATAGAGAAAACAAACGGCAATGACACAGCCTGAATTCGTGGCTTCTCCGTGCGGATTAACGATGAGAACGACGTCCTTGTATGCCACGCACGAATACTTTCGCTTAAAGTATTTGTATTTATATTTGTATTCGCAGTTGGGAAGCTACGGAATCGAGACGCGGCGACTCCAGCTTTCTCGCGAACAGTGCTCGATGGGTAAATTAAGGTTACTTTGAGCGGAAAGTTGGATAGGTCGCGCAAGCGCTGAAATAGTTTTCGGAACGAGAATAAGCTGCCGGTACGTGTCTATCTTTAGCTTATATAATGCATGGGAAAAGAAAGAAGAAAAAGAAAAAAAAAGGAAGGAAAAAGAACGCGAGCTGCGATCAAAGTACAACGAGTAGCATTTTTTTCAATCGCTACGATGCCGCATCATCGTATAAACGTACCGTATAACGCGCGTACTACGTAGTACCTATATAGACGTATAGACGTACCCAAGTATCAACGAGCATGCAGAAAAGAACAAAGTCGGTTATTCTCTCCGCCCAACTTTCTCACACTTTCTTCGCTTTGATCGTTTCTTTGGCACGGCTGTTTAGACTCGTCGTTCGCGTCTACGTTAGCGCGAGGTGCGATCGTCGGAGAATAAAAGATTTTTCACGTATCGGAAGCGAAGGAAAGATCTCGTTCGATGGCAGATTTTTCTCGGCTCGAGAGCGATCGCCTTGACCGAGCTTAGGTCCACGGAGATCCGTGAGAAAGGAATTTTGTCGCTTCGATTGAACGTAATCGCGTTACGCGGTGGGTGGAACGAAATAGAAGAATGTACCTCTTCGGTCTCGTGAACGGAGACCGAGTGTAGAAGATGAGTGGAGGCCATTAACCCTCTGATTGACCCCAGCATTCTCCTCTTAATTAAGCCGGCTTTTCGAACATGATCCCTGCCGTCGATCTCGACAGCGGTCGCTGCATCATGCGTCTCGTCGATTTCCGTATCGGAACAGAGCTTGTCCATGCTGAAGGAAACCGGAACGATACTCGGTTCGCTCTTCTCGTTCAACGCGTTGTCCGAGGTGGCGATCATTTTTCCCAAGCCAGTGGTTTTCGTTGGCGCTCGGTGGAGAGCGACGTTCGTTTTCGACGATACGATCACGGTTTCGGAAGAGGGTGACGAGGTTTTTAGGTGCTCTTGCGAGACGGAGGACAAACCGAATTCCTCGACCCTAGTGATCGATCCTAACTCCGGAGTCCTCGCCTTGGTCAGATCGTAAGACGCGCTGTTACCATTCGGAACGGTCACGGTACACGATTCTTCGGAAAGAGCACCGACGGCTTGCAATCTCGCGTGTTTGTTCACCACCTCGTTGAACCGAGACGTTTCGTCCCTTAACCAGTTTCGCATTTTCTCCCATGCTTTCCCCAGCCGAAGTTTCTGCAATTTCAGGACATTTGTTCTCGGTGGCGAGACGAAGAGACGAGGTAACCGAGTATTCGACACCGGTGACCAGACCTAGCGATAAATCTTTCCACCTAGCCTCTCTCGAGTTTCGCGAATCGAACGTTTGGAAAGTGGAAGATCGATCGGACGATTCGAAGCTTCGGTTCTAGGTTTATCGCCAAGTCCGATCGTACCGTGTTCCAGCGACGCGCTTAATACCTTTGGATAACGTTCCTCTCGGCGGACCACCGCGTTCGAGAGAGAGTCGTTCGAGCGCTCGACGTCCGAATAAGAGCAGCCCGCCGCTGGCATAGAAGCATCGTATCCGTCGCATTGCGCGTTCGATCCGTCGCAATGCCTTTTTCTTCGATTCGCTGAATCGCACGGATCCGTTTTTCCTTGCGAATTCGCGACGTTGATCGCGATCGTTGGATCGCTCGCTTTCTCCGCGGACGTGACCTCTCGACGGGACGCACCGCGCGATTCCTTCGAATCCCGCGAATCGGTTACGTTTCGATGGTCGATTTCGTTTCGAATCTCGGACCCCGATTCCCCGTGAAATTTCGCCGGACTCGTGCCGCGAATCTCCTCGTCGTCCTTAGTGACTTTTGACTCGCGTTCGCTTTCTACCGCTTTCTCGCTTTCGATTTCGTCGTGGACGTACGAATTCCTAGGAAAATCGTACAGCTCGTCCCGCGTCGACGTATCTTCGTCGTTCTTGTTCGTGGTCACGGTCGCGGTCGTCCACGTCGTCGTAGTCGTTTCTCCTGTTGTAACCGTAGCTCGTTCGACGACAGCCGTTCGAGGTTTGTCGTCCGAATGTAGGAAACTGAAGCTGATCCTCGGCACTCCGTCGTCGTCGGTTTTTACCGACGTGACCGCCGTCAATTCCACCGTGTTTCTGTGTCGGTTCTCTCCCTCCTTCTCGTCCCCGCGTTTCTCCGGCCCTTTCTTATCCCGAGTATCGGTTATCGACTCTTCGTTCGTAGTCGCGACGCTCGTTCTTTCCTCGATCGGCTCGACGCGGTCCAACTTGGACGCGTCTGGCAATTCTTGGCAACAATGTATTATTACGGGCGCGGGAATATCGTACCACACCGTCGTGGAATTGCCATTTACGCCGTTACCGTTGTCGTTGCCATTACCATTACCGTTCAACAATGTTAACTTTCTGACTGACTTTAAAGTAGCCCATGCGTGTCTCGCTTCTTCCATTTTTCTCTCGCGCCATCCACCATCCGAACGAATTACCGACGTACGCTTTTACCAATCGTCCAATTCCATTTCCAGCGGATCGTACAGTTTCACGGTATCCATCGTTCTTCGCATACCGTAAAATCGTAACGAAGTCGAGCAACGCAACGTTTTAATTTTAACCATCTCTACCATAGCTACCTTGGATATCTGGCTCCCTTACGTCGATCGCCACGTGCGAATTTCTACAAGTACGCCCTCGTTTTCGTTTATTCGTGCAATATCGTTTTGCTAACGGATACGCGCACAATCTGACGATCACCGTTCGACGTGCACGCGGACGAGTTTCGTGAGAAAAATCTCTCGTCGATCGATCGATATCGTAATCGTTTTATCGCGATAGACTTTCGACGACGTCACCGTACGAGTTCGAAACGCCTTGCCGATCAGCAAACACAGGTACCTCGTTCGATCTCATTTTTCGACGAGGTTCGCTCGAACTCGGTCCGCAGTACCGAACGGAATGCTAAATTCGATTTATCGTAAGTATCGTGCTCGCCGTCTGTCAAGTGGAAAGCCTGCGGATCGAGGAAAAAATTCGACATAGTTTGGCGCTCGTTCGAGTTTAAACGCGTACACGAGTCGTTCCGTTTCGAGCGCGTTTCGGAAACGTGCTGCCGCGGCCGCTCCTTTCGGTCGATTTCGCGTTACGTAAACGGTTAATCGGTACTTCTCGCTCAACTTTGTCTCGTAATTCTTCGATAATCGTTCTTCCAACCGTTGCTCTTCCTCGGATCGACCTTCACCGATCGACCAATCTGTACGACTTCTCTTGGACAGTAGGAACGGCACGATGACGCCTCGTACAACCAACCAAGCACCTGATATCGCGCGTATCTTTCCGCGCAACTTCCAATGGCATCGTTTACCAAATTTCCTCTTTCCGTACATTCAGTTCCTTCCGTAAGGTATTCGTTTCGCGTTCGACGTCCTTCGACGTTACCGATGCGCGTACAAACACGGGCAATTTCGTTTCCATCGCGATTCCACGACAACGTGACGAAGTAAGAGAGACCCGCGATATCAAAAAGGCGATATTCGGCGAAGAATCGACCGACTGTCGAGTTCGCGAGAGGATCGTACGAATCGCCTGTCCGAACGCAAACTCTCGAAACGTAGGACGCGCGACGCGTCAACTACAGGTAAGGTGCGGCGCGACGCTCCGCATTTATACTCACGTCGAATCGCGAATGAAAAGCCGTGATCGATTCAAGGTTAATTATTAGTTTGCGAGGAAGACGATCGTGTTGCGCAGCATTCGCCAAACAGAAACTTCCTCTCGTGATCGTGATGTTCGCGCGACGACGTCTCAGTCGTGACTGAATTCACGCTGGAAGCCGTGTATTATACAACCGCGTCAAACAATTATATCCATATTATGTTGCGTACGCGCGTATTACACAACGGTGCAAACAGTGCACCGTACCGTACAGTATCGTAGCTCTACAAAAATAAGTCACGACCGTTTCGCGTGAAAATTTAATCTCGCGAACGGTACCATCGTGACGACGCGTTATTTACGTATATCTCGACGATGAAAAGCCAGTGTTTACCCAGTACCATTTCGAACAGACTTTAACCCACAAAACGACGATTCACAGATCGGTAGGAGTTATCGTCGATCGGAGAAAAACGGTGGCAGATCGAACGGTGTGTAGCACGAACGAGTAACACCTCGTCTGTGTCTGCGGTGGCTTGTGCGAACAAGCGAATCGTTATTTTTCCGTTTGACGCGTCCGCCGCCATTTCATCGAACGCGAAACGTTGGAATCACGATTTTCGCTTCGATCAAACGCTTGGACGTTTCGCATAGCGTACACGTTGCAAACTGTCGCGTTAACCGTGAACGCGAAAAAATTGCGTATTTCCTGCAAGAGGAACGTCGCGATATCGGCTAACGCGAGCACTCGCAACGACAACTGCTACCACGATGACGAGACGGGAGAGGAAAACTGACGAGAAGAGAAGAGAGTGGAGGAGGACGGAAGAGACGAAGCGCGGTACGTCGCGGACGCGATTGCACTAACGGCCGTTGTCGGAAACGTAATACGCAATACGCGTCGCAGCGGAACGTAATGCTCCGAAACGAACGCGAGCAAAAGCGGTAGAGGTTGTTTAAGCGAGTAATGCGAGTTTCTAGGCGGGAGGTTATTCTTTTTCCTCGTGACTTATATTTAGCTTGTTTCCGCGCGACACTCGCGCGTTACCGAAACATGGTGTGCACGTGCGGTCGACTCGCTCAACGACAACTGTCGCCGCTCGCCGACTATGTTTCTCCCGTATCGCGAAAGACGATCCTACCTTTCCGCTAATAAGATGCGATCGTTAACACCGGTCCACCGAAAGATCTTCTATAAAACGTCGCTTCGTTTCTCATCGCATACAATCGCTTCGACGATGCTACTGTCTTCCGCAACGATAGTTCCAACCGGTTCTTAAATTCTACTTTCCAGATCTTTGATCTGCCTTTTTCGCGTCTTACCTCGTACGGTCTTCCATCTTTTGCCTTTTCGAACGAAACGCGTATTCTCGAAGCTTATTGATTTTCAATACGCGTGGCGTATGACGCTACGAGTAAAGTCGAACGAGCGGAAAGCGATACTTGCCAACGATTTCCTACACATTTTCAGTAACCGATGGAATACGCATCGTCGACGTATTACGGTAACGCTCGGTAATTAAAGTAAAACCCGAGAACCTACGTACATCGAGGGGAAACCTTGCCGCGAAACTTGCTCGTCTCGTATTTCGAAAGAAAAAACTGAAGATGGAAAGGAAATACGGTGCAATTTTTGAAAGAAGGGAGAAAAATCGATTTTACTCGGAGAAGAACGCAAATCGAGGATCGATCGGACAACGTTTTAAATACGTTTTAAACCGTTTGTATGGAAACGATACTCTTGGTCCTTTACTGGTTGAAAAAGAGTGAAACGGAGGACGCAAGGACGCGGTGGACGGAAGAATGAAAGCACGTAGATAGTTTGTCATCCGGTTGTCATCGACGGCCTGTTACTTCGTTGACCCACTGGCCGTTATAGAAAATATACGTTATACGTTATAGCAGTTCGTCGATGATGCATCGTTCTGCCGAAATCTCTGACTTCCTAACGTTCTTTTTAAGGTATCGTCGTCTACCAATGATACTCGTATCTTTTTCTCAACTATATTATCGTTATCGCAGCTTTAGCGACCACGAAACGCTTTATCGCCTATCTACGGAAATATTCGTTCCATTAATTTCAAGTTACGACGAAAGAATCTACGCGTATCGATAGTTTGCGAAAATCGTTCAACGTTTCATCGTTGATTTCCATTGCTGTTTTCAACGACTGTGTCGAACGATTGACTAGTAGAGGGCCTGTGATAAACATACGTAAAGGGCATAGCCAGATAAGCATGATAAAAGTGTCCTTGAATCAAACTTAATTTGCGATACGTCGATCGAAAGAATTTCCTAGGAAATTGGGAGAAACGATGATCCGAAGAACGGGTTGATAAACCTTGTCGTTGTAATAACTTGGATAAACAATTGACGTTTTAAAACTCTGCTAATTTTTCGTAAATAGATTTTTCGCTCGGAACATCCGAAAAAAATTCAACAATTTGAACAAAAGAAATCAATCGTAAACTGTAAATCGTGTTTAAGTCAATAACTAACTTAATAATAATATAATCTATAAGATAGATAATAGAGCTGATAATAGAGTTAAAACTTGATTGAAACGATTCTCCTAGGAAATTCTCTCGATCGACGGTATCGGAAATTTAATTCGGTTTAGGAACCCTTTTGTCGCGCTAGTTCGCGGCTATGTCGTTTATCAAAAAAGCCTTGCTCCGAGAAAAAGGAAGAACTCGAAAGTAAAAGGAAGGATTAACGTCACTGATCGCGCGATTACGATGTGAATTCGAACACGTGTTTCGTATCCGGCAGATTCACCAAAAAATACGACGTACGAAAGCTGGTCGACCGTGCGAATCGACGACTACTTACGGCGAGATCGCGAAGGATCTTTCGATGAACACAGTTTGAAAACCACTGATATTTCGAAAACATTTTAAGGTTGACATTCGCTCTTTTCACTGCATCGTACTTCGAATTTATATAATTTCGGTATCGTTAAAACCATATCGCGCATCGCGTATCCGATACCAATGTTGCGTCACCTACGGCACTTGTTTCTTTTTCTTTCTCTTTTCTCTTGTGCTGATTCGGTATTTATACGTTTCGTTCCTTCCGGTCGAATTCCATCTAAATATTCTAAATATTCGACGCGCTTTAAGGAGTATCGCAAGAAACGCAAACGAGAACTGAGACGTGAGAATAAACCGAGGTTTCTGCGAAATCGTACTGATAATAAGATAATGTACATTCATCGTGAAAGCATGCTTTTGCTTATCTGACGATCCATTGTGTTATCCAGTGTAACGTTTCTTTTTTTCTGTACGATATATCGTACTGTCGTTATTCAACCAACGTTTGAATTGTTCGTCGCTTTCGTTTGTACGACGAATTCGGGCAAACAGCTATCGGTCAGTGATCGAACAATGATCGATCATAGATACTTCATAAACTTTGTAACTTGTCGCTATGAATCAACGATAAAAACACCGTTGACGCGCTTATATTTGAAATAACGATTGCGTAAAATGAAACGTCGACGTCGTTATCGTCGCAGTAGTTACGTTCGATCGGACGGTGAATGAAAACAGAGTCTGAATATCACGAGAAAGGTCCGATGTTCCATCCAATTTCTCGTCTTTCGTCAAACTCCATTTTCAACGATATCGTCGCATCCTTCCGTCCAATCGGATACTATGTTACAGTTTGTCTACGCAATAAGAGAGAAAACGAGCCGAGTTGATGACGAAAAGTAACGTTTCAGAAAAGTGATTCCTTCGAAAAGTATACGTAAATATTTGAAAACTGCCCGATACGTGAGAACTTTACGACGATATCATTTTTCTTCTATCTAATTTCGTTGATTTCGATCGACGATAATGCGGAAAAAAGAAAACAAAGAGAAGTACTGGTTTCGTAGGTTACAAACGTTGAACGTACATCTAGTAGAAGCTGCACGTAATATTTTCCTATAGGTGTGTCACGGAATACCGTGACTCTGAATTCCTCGGCAACGAGTCTTCGCTCGTTTCTCGCTTCGTTCGCCACTTTATAAAAATCTTGCCTTTTACTTTCCATCGTAACCGGGGATGATTTCCCAGCTACAGAAAACAAAATGGACAAAGTTTTATCGCAAAGAACAGGAAGAAAATACTCGATTCTCTATTTGACAAATAAAATTTTGACGATTTTATCGGTATAAGACGATACGAAAGACACAGGGCAAATCTGTTCTATGAAAATCTATATAAATCGCGTAACTTTGAAATATAATTCGTATTGATACGCGTTCCGCGTAGGAATCGATACGAGTTCGCTGTACATATAGCGGTGTCTCGTAATGATATGGCGACGAGAATCAACCGGAAACGGCTCGTCAACCGGAACGAGGTTCTTTCACGAGCCACTCGAGTTACGGACAACGTAACAACGTAAAAGCGCGCCTCGAATAAATTCAATTTTGAAATTGTAAAAAAGATGGCCGTCGAAAACGCGTAACAAATTCTTGTAAAGATCCTCTTTACTCCAAATTAGTAGCGATAAAAATGCAGGAAAACCGGAGTTTATCAGCGTGGGGTATTCCGTCGTTTCGCGAAAACGTAGACGTAAAAAAAAAAAAAGAAAAAAAAAATAGAAGGGACGATAGACAAACGAGCCAAGAGAAGGAATCCGTTCGATTTTCGCTCAATCTTACACCGTTGCGTACGTCGTAGGTAGGTACAAGATGGAATAGTGGCGCGCCGCCTCGGGAATAGTGACCATTTCGTTGCATGAATCGTACGGTTGTCCGGCGTAATAAGATGCATGTCTCTGACGTAAGACTTTCACCCCTGAGGGCCCTTCTGGCATCCGAATCATACACGCCGCCACCTAACCTCTTTTGAAACTCAGTCAAATACGCTATGTGTATACTACTATGCACCGAAGAACCTACACCGCTAGTCGGCGAGTTCTATCCCTCCCTTCTCTTCGTCGTTCTTTCCTTCTTTTACTCCTCCTTGCTCGTGCGAACACGCGTAAGTACCTGTTTCTTCTTTTTCATTCTCTGCAAATCTACCCTCTCTCTTGTATTCGATCGATAATTACGTAACGGAATATAAAAGTTTATACCCACGATCTCCTACCGATGTAATAACAACGTGGAAGCCAGCGAATGGCTCAGATTTACACGTCCATCTCGAAATATCGCTTTCTCTGTTCTTTGAAAGAACATTCGAAATTGACTCATATCCGCGATTATTCACCGTCGTATCTAACGCGTTACACGTACAACAGCTTAATCGTTGAAGGTAAAGCAAAGATTTACCTTTGGCGTAACCATAGATTTCAAAACAACGAATTCATCTCTAAATGATTGTCGTTTCTGCGATAAAACAAACAGAAATATTTTTCTTTCAATCGTGTCGGCAATCGTGATAAGGTTTATAGAATCAAGGATAAGAATAACTGGAACGACAACGGTTTAACACCCACTTGCTAATTAAACTTCAATGTCACGCGTTAGTCGAGTTTAATTCGTCTCGCTAATTCGGCCATCGAAATATATTCAGCGAAATATATCGTTCTAAAATTAATCGGTTTATCCGCGAGCGAAGCATCAATTTTTTTCGTTAAACGTGTTAATTTGATTTATATTTATATATTTATATATCGCTAGTTCGGATAAATCGAGCGTCTTTAATGTTGAACAAAGATCGACCTCGCTATACACGCGAATATTCGTTCAAAGGGAGGAGAGAGTAAAGGTAAAGAAACGAATTAACGAAACACTATTTTGCTATTTCATATTTATCATATTCGATAATCGTATTCAATAAAAATATCACAGTTGCACGATAACTACGGTCATGGATAATTATTGCACGATGAAATAATAACGTGTCATCGTTATATAGTGATTTTACGCCAACCACCCGCGCACGTTTATCTTCCTTTCTCTTCCTCCGTGCATCTCCTTCCTTGCAGAGCGGCAAATATCGCAAGTAATTAATAATTGTAACAGGTATTGATACCGTATCGATGATAAATATTCACGTATAATATCAGGATAATATCGGAAAACGATCGATTTTTGTCAAGATTCGAGGCCCGTATCTAACAAACAGATTCCCAGCAAATTCACGATTAGTAACGACAGCTTGAGATTATCGGTTCTCTTGTGATTTCGTGTTAAGTATTTCAAATGTTCGAATATTGTAAATGTAAAGTTAACGATGCACGACGATACAAGCAAACGAGAAAGCGTATGAAACGAGTAAACAATTTATGTGTACATAGAGAAATTTTTACGAAACTGGGTCGAACTTCCTATAATTAATGAAGTATAAAGGCATACAATTTGGAAATGCAAACTATCTGAAATATCATCTACGATCTATAAGATAGATATGATTACGTGCATACGTAGAAGACGAAGAAGATCGCCACTTACCGCGTACTTATCTTTGTAAAAAAGCGAACTGGTCGACATGGCGTTAATCCCGAAGCAACAAGTTGCATGAACCGCGAAAAGTCACGGTTTCATCGTCGATCTCCGTTATTTCTGTTGCAACTTCTCCAGGTATCCATTGAAAGTAATGCACACGCGCGCACGCGCGCGCGTCAATTAATCCTTTTTACGGATTAACAAAAAACGATCTCGAAGCTGATCAGAACGATAATCAAAAGTAGCGAGTTGCCCGCAGAAACCACAACAGCGACAGCGTATCGGAAATGCGAAAGTACGTTTACGCGGAAATAGCCACCTGTACGATTGACAAACAGGACGAGTCAGAGCTGCGAAAGAAAGACTGATACACCGTGTGTATGTCCTGTTAGTTTATGGCCACGGTTACGGCAAGAAAGGTAGTATCTTTCCCTCCTCCTCTGCCGCGCTGACCTACAATCTAACGCAAAGGCTCTCTCTTTTCGTTTTCTTTTCCTTCCCTCTTTCATCCTACGTCTCACTCTCTCTTTCTCTCTCGTCCCCTCCCGCCATATCTCTCGCTCCTTCTCTCTTCCTCTCTCTCCCTCCCCCCCCCCCCCCCCCCCCCCCCCCCCCCCCCCCTCGCTCTCTCTCTCTCTCTGTCTCTCTCTCTCACGCACACACACGCACGCACACACACACTCAGCCACATCTGTCTCGAATTTTTATGCTACCATTGCATTAATTATTTTACTTTTTTCTTCTAGCCGAAAAACGATTTCTCCCAAGTAATAAAAGCATATCGCAGACGAACGTTTAAAATTGAAAATCCGTTCATTATCATGAAAGTACATATTTATCCATAATCTTTCAATACGTAAAAAGGATTTACAATATAGAATCTTATTTATACGATAAATGAAAAAATAAGATAACGTTAATTTTCTATTCTACAGCGTCTTATTTTTGCATTTGTAAAAACATTTTGAAAAATTAGTTTTAATATTGACTCATTAAAGGACAACAAGAATCGGATAACCATTTATTTTAACGTCTCGAAATACAAATGAGAAACGAAGTAAGTTAAAAGTGTTTTTACTTCATTAATCTTGGCAAATGATCCCACTATACCACGTAATAGCGTGACATTTATTTATAATATCAGAAATTATATTACGTTTCAAGATTGGTAAATAGAGATTTTTCAAATTTCGATTCCGGAAACAAGAGAATTCGACATCGACGAAAGCAACCAATCGCCATTTTGTTTGATCGATAGTTGAATCTCGAAACACTCTCGAATCACGGATGTACGGCGCGATACGTAAGCGCTCTGTGTTTGTTTGCTTCTTACACGACGTTCTCTTGAAATATGACTCAAGAAGGCCAGTAAGTATATAAAAATTCACATAAAATGTTCTTTGATTGTGTTTCTCAATCCTGAAATTCTTTCTCATTGTTATTATCATGAAAAGAGTAAGAGATATTCGAGAAAACAACTCGAATACCGCCCCGTGGCTTTCGAAACACCGCCATGTTGTAAAGACGGCTTTATTGATTCTCGAAATTTCTGGAAAAGAATCGCAAGAAACTATCTTACATCCCTATTTTCTTGTTTTACAACGCACTGTTTATAAATTCTTAATAATAACCATTCCGTTGATAATGAATCTTCCACCCTTTTGCTTTTTTTTTCTTCGGATAATCAAATTGCAATCCTCAGGTTTTTAATAGCTTGTATTTCTACGTAACTATCGATATATCTGAGACGCGAAAAATATATTGTAATATTTCATATGCTTTTACCGAAATGCATTTCATGATGTTATATTATTTTTATTCTCCTCGATCGTTTTACAATAATATAACGTTTTATCCACAATGACTAGCGACTTTTGCCAGAAACCATAGAACTTTACTCCTAACCTTTACCTACGTTTTATAATTGCAATGCTATTTTCCGTACTTTAATATTGCTTCACTTCCTGCATTCCGTTAAATATTGCATTTCATTTCTTACATTTGAATAAATTTTTCATTAAAAGTTACCCATGAATGCTTATACATGAAATAAAATCAATATTAATTATACAAATTTGTCATCCGTGTGTACGTTTCAAGCATAACGTGCATGTCGTACACGTATTTTATGCAAAACTCCTCTGCATAGATATAAACAAATGTATTATATAAATAATTTTTGTTTTTATCAATTGCCCTTCTTTTTTATTCAATCTTTTTTAATTTATACTTTATTTAATTTTTTTAATTTACTATTTATAATTTAGTTTCTTATATATTATTTAAAATTGTTAATTGTTTGATAATTTTTCAGATTACCTCCCCCACCTGTTATGTGGGCTCAGAGAAAAGAAATTTTGTTTGTTACTATCTGTCTAGAAGATTGCAAAGATCCTACGATTAACATCGAACCACAAATGATATATTTTAAAGGAGTAGGCGGAACTGAACAAAAAATGCATGAAGTGACGATTAACTTATACGGAGAGGTTATTCCAAACAGAACTATTCAAAACCTAAGAGGAAGGACTTTAGAGTTAGTTCTTGTTAAAAAAGAAGAAGGTCCATATTGGCCACGATTAACAAAAGAAAAAACGAAAGCTCATTGGTTAAAAAGCGATTTTAATAAATGGAAGGATGAAGATGATAGCGACGATGAAGGTGGAATGGAAGGAAGTGGCAACGATTTGGAAGAGGTAAGAGATTATTGTGTTCAATGTCATTTATTCGTTATTTAAAAAAGAAAAGAATATTACAATTACTGTACTGTTATTTATCTACAATTTGATAATCTAAATTTCCACTATATCTGCAGATGATGCGACAGATGGGTGGTCTAGGAGGATCGGGAGATAGTAAACCAAACTTCGATGATTTAGATGCTTTAGGAGATGAAGGTGACGGAATGGATAGCGATGATGACGATCTACCCGATCTGCTGGAATGAAGACATTATGACGCTACTTTAAAATTATCTTCATTAAAAAAGTAAAAAAATTCAAAAACAAATGGCGACCTAAAAATAGTGCACCACCAGGCAATATTTCAGTAGGCCGTGCTATTTGTATTTTCAATTAAATTTGCTAATGGCCCATGTTGCAATAGCAAACAAACAAATAAGGTGCACGAAAAACTGTCAACATAAAAGAATACAGTGGTCAAGAGAAAAGAAACAGTAATATTCTTTTTAAAGATTCTCCAATCCTTCTTTAATTCGTAATTCATATATTAAGTTACGATTGACATCCTTTTTTTTTTTTTAATAATGATTACTTGTGTATAATATAACGGAGATAAAATAATGAAAATGACTTAAATTATTTGTGGAATTCTTTATTTCAGGAAATCCCGTTAAAAGAACTTGATACATACAATGTATGTATATAAAAAAAGAATTTTTAGCAACTAGTTAGTGCAAACAGCTTTATTTTGTCTCTTTATAAGCTCGATATATTTTTGTTTACATTTACAGCAACATGTTTAATTTTCAGAATTATACTTAATTTTTCATTATTCTTTAATAAGTACCATAACAATTACAAAATAAAATATCCGTGTTCTATACTATTTAAATATAAGGAAATTATAGAAAATGAAATTCTCCTTTCATTTATCCAACGATACTGGAAGCGCCGCGCAATGCTAAATATCCAGCAGTTATATCCATTGGTAGACTTCGGACTGTTGCAAATTCTTCTGCCGTTGCATAGTATAATTTAGTTTGTGGATCTGTATATCGTGCCTGTAAAATAAATGTAATTTATGTATCAGTTTGTGCTTTAATGACTTAACCAATGCAATACAAACGTGGAAAGTTACTTACGGGTAACCCAGAAATATCAGAATATTTCTTTGCTGGCCTGAAGCTTGGCGGTGCATTAATAGAACTATCTGAAATTTCCCAGAGTGTTATAATATTTATTTAGAAAGTATCTAAAATATGATCATCGAAATTACAGTTCAGTTACAGATTATGAAATATATCGCAAGTAAATGTATCGCTAAACACATAAATTGATTTCTTTTAGTTCTTAAGTTATTCAAATCATTATACATAAATTTAAATTTTTTGAAAATATGTAACATTAAAATAGATCGGTAATAAATCGTACAATGCACTACTTCTACAGGCCATGGTAAAGTGCGTTCTTGAGCCAGCACTTGTTTTAACGAGCGCCAAGTCCGTTTCTTTCCAGTGGTACTAGTAGATCGAAATTTCTGTTGAAAAATTGGATTCTTGTAAACTGGTTGTGATTTCTTATTAAATTCCACTACTTCTTCATTTACCATTTTTTATTTCACTTAAAACACTTATAAACCTCCTACAAAAAATATATATTAATGAATATAAGTAATCATTGGCATTTACCCGAAATAATTACATAAGGCTGTATTATATATTACATCAATGAACAAATTTATATTAGAGATATATTCATGAATTTTCTTTATATATGATAATATCCAAAATCATTTCCCTCTTGGATTATATAAAACCAATATCTTTTCTACGTCACATCCTAATATACCAGAAATTGTATGCATCATAGTTGTGTTTATATGTTTAACTAGAACCTTGGCCCATCGACTCAAAATAAGTACAGCTGCATAATAGTCCTTTGAACCTCTAAAGAAGAAGTTTCATCCGTTGAAACATTTAAACTTATACATTATGTTCGTCTTTCATAAAATACCTCTGAAAATCAAAATGGTATTTATAACCATGTACGAGATATTTTTGAACAATAACTGGTAAATTATCTTCAATTAAAACAGCACCCTTTTCACTTGGTTCAATTAAACATAGAATTGCATGATGACAAAGTACTTGATTATATTCTATCTGGTTCTTTGTATCATGATTATATTTTGAATTCTGAATAATAGATACAAGATTAAATTAAATACAAAGACATATTAAATCAATTTAAAATAAAGAAAGATATATGCATAATATAACCTTTGCGATATGAAGAGTAACTTGTATGTTTCTTTTCATATATTCTACATCTTTTACATACAACCATAAAAATTGTTCGGTCATTTCTATTTGCTTGTTTGTGATATTTATCATAATGTTTGGTAAACTGTGCCTAAGAAAAGATGTTTTCTTATCGTTATCTGTTACTAAAATGTTATCACTTCTGTGATCATTGGATATAGTTGTGTTATGATAAAGTAGTTTAAAATTTTCAAGAACACCCTTTTTAAATTTATATCTTTTATAATTAGAGAAATTTACATATTTTCGTTTGTATCCTGAAGAGGACAATAATTTGCCCTGTGACCCACTCAATTTATTTGCTAAATTTGTTCCTAGTTTCTTGTTATAAGTTACAATTTTGTTCCATGTTTTAATTTCTCTCTTTTTTATACTTCCATTATATTTCCATCTTAGCTTTATTTTCTGAAGAATCATTGTATTAATATTCTTCAAATGAGAGGTTAAAATTTGTGCATTATTTAAATAAGTAAGTTTATCAAAGAGATTAACATGCTTTTCCATGAAATATTTTATGTTTTCTTCATTAGAAAAGTCCAAATCTTGCTGTATATTAATATCTTTTATTTCCTCTGAACAATATAGTTGCTTTGCTATATAAGATTTATTCATATTTGATATATATGTAATCCTGTTAAACTTCTTGCACGCATGAGATTCAATTCTTAAACCTAAATTCTCTATAAATGTGTGTATAAATTTATCCATATTGAATTTTAATATCTCAAACATGTTACAAAATCTCTCAATTATGAATTATTTATAATAATAATTAAATGTTAATATATATAAATATTTTGAAACATTACGTATAATAAAATATTACAAAATTCTAATTTGTCTATGTTATAGAAACATTGACAAAACATTATAAACAAACTTATGCAATTGTTTCCTTGTCCAATTTCACAGTAATGCACAACATAATTACTTCCAATAATTTAATATTTTAGTAATTATTTATTTGCTTTTATTATATATTTATTTCTTATAAATTATATTACTTATTTGAATTATAAGAAGACGTTAAAATGTGATTCAAAGCTTTTTGATAAAATGCTTAACATGTTTAATTTATTTCTTCGTGAGAATCTTGCTAAATTGTGTCAGAAAAGTGTCTTAAATAAAAAACTCCTTAAATATAGTAAGTATACGATATATTTCATTTAATTATGATAAATAATTATGAAAAGAAAGATTGTTAATGTATCAGAGCAATTTAAAAATATTTCATAACCTTACAATGGAACATTCTTAAATACTTTTATCTAATTCAACAATAGTCTCAAAGATTGTTTATAAATAATTAAATATTAAGTTTATAGATTTTGTGCGCTGTGTATTACTGAAATTTAAAATTACTTCGAAATACATAATCTTTATTTATTACTCACCATCGATATATCGAAATGTTGCTCCGACTTGGTATACGAACTTAAAAATTTGAAGTTACTAAATACTAATAATAAGTATTGCGTAAAATGTTATTATCATTTCTTAATTCCTAATGTTATAAATCTTAATTTTATGATATTTCTAGATCTTATGTAGTACAATTTATTTACTACTTTCATAAATTGTAGCGATGTATTCTAACATATTCACGATTTCACTGCGTAAGATATTTTGATATTTTTAATTACTTATAACATACCAGTATTAAATATTTAATTACTTCTGTAAATTACAAATTTTACAATGTTTATATCATGCAATATTTTTAAAATCTGATTCCAATATCAGATTTAATATAGAAAAATTTTAATGAAATTTAAATTAATAGCCTTGCCCACTTATAAAAGCTTGAGATTAAATGTAAAAGTATATTTGTTAATACAAAACTGAAGGATGTATAGAAATAACGGAAGTAATTTTATTTTTACGAATAAAATAATTCCTGTAAACTGTATGTTATTGAAGTATAGTCCGCGAAAGAGAGGGGAGTAAGAAATAAAGAATGGTGGGGGTTTCATAAAATCAGTTGGGAGGTACGTGAACGTGACTGAATTCACCTTCTAGTTTGTTGAAGGTCGAAAGTCGAGAGAGTATTTTCGAAATTTGTTTTAGATTCACAAGAAACTTGTAAATCTATTATTATTAATTATCCTCGTGTATCTGTACATCGTAATATCATGGGCCGAAAATTTTTTGTCGGTGGTAATTGGAAAATGAACGGTACCAAGAGTGAAATAGATGGTATCGTTGCCTTTTTAAAAAGCGGTCCACTTGATTCAAATGTTGGTATGTTTGTTCTATCTGCTGCTTTAATATTTAATATTCTATATTTTCTAATTTTTAAATAACTCCTAAAAAACGATATATCTTATATAGTTGTCCATAAATTTTATTTTTAATAATATAATACTGATAATAATAATTTATATATTTTATTATAATTCTAACAATATAATTATATCAGAGATCGTTGTTGGTGTACCATCAATATACTTAACGTATGTTAAGAATATATTACCTAACAATGTTAGTATTGCTGGACAAAATACATACAAGGTTGCCAAAGGAGCATTTACAGGAGAAATAAGTCCTGTCATGCTTTTGGACAATGGAATCCCATGGGTAATTCTTGGACACTCTGAGCGTAGAAATGTCTTTGGTGAAACAGATGAATTAGTAGCAGAAAAAGTAGCCCATGCTTTAGAAGCTGGATTAAAGGTAATATAAATTTTGATTATTTTGAAACTTAATACCTAGTAATATAATCTTAATATTAATAAATGCCAATATATTTGACTCAAAGGTGATAGCGTGTATTGGAGAGAAATTGGAAGAGAGAGAAGCCGGTAAAACAGAGGAAGTAGTCTTTAGGCAAACTAAAGCTATTGCAGATAAAATCAAATCATGGGACAATGTAGTTCTTGCCTATGAACCAGTCTGGGCAATTGGAACAGGCAAAACAGCTACACCACAACAAGCTCAAGAAGTCCACGAAAAGTTGAGAGATTGGTTCTCTAAAAATGTCAATCAAACTGTAGCAGAGACTGTTAGAATCATCTATGGAGGTTCAGTAACGGCAGGAAATGCGAAAGACTTGGCAAAAGAGAAAGATATAGATGGATTTTTAGTTGGAGGGGCATCTTTAAAACCTGACTTTGTACAAATCGTCAATGCTAAGCAGTGAGATGAAATATTCATTATGCGAGAATGTTATTTGTTTAATTAATATATACTCTAAGGATGTGTATATTATAAGAAGTACTGTAAAGAATTAACTTATATATTTTCTTGTTGTTTGTACAGAGAAAGATCTAAGTCATGTTGCTGTAACGAACTGTTATTACTCTGCAATTAACAGTAAACTTTACATCTTATTTTATTGTTCTTAAAAAGCATATACTTCTCGTAAATATATAATCAGTAGTAACTCAATAAATGTTGGAATAAAATGTAAGTTTGATTATTTATTTTGTCAATAATTTTATCAATCCAATTCGTCAATTAATCCTTTAACCATAACAGTTTCAGGCATAGACTTATTATCAACTTTATTAAATCCTCCCAGTTTTGCTTTTGCACAAGCAATATCAGATAAGCATTTAAATGTTCGTGGTTCCCAAATAGCCAATGTTGATAAAGATTTACGATTTAATAAAATATTACATCTGCTTAATCCTTCCAATAGAATCTTTATATTACTATTATGTTCATTTGCTGCAGAATTTATTCTGGTTTCCCAAATCTGTGACAAAAAGGAACAATTATTTATATAACGTTCTAAAAGAAAGTTACTTCCTTTTATAAATTACCTCTTTCATATCTTCTTTTTTCAGCTTTCTTCCCAATGTAGATTTTAGTAATGCCCTGTGTACATTTCTAATGGCTATACTATAACAATTTCTTCTCCTTCCAATATAATGCTAAAAATAAAAATAATTAGAAATTTGTATCATAATTTTCTCTATTTCGTTTCGAATAAGTATACATATATATTTACCGCAGCGAGCTTAAATATTTGACGTTTTCGCCAGAATTCATCGGGACCTCGACTTCTTATAAATAATTGCGCAGATAAAAATACCATTTTTCTTCTAAATGTGAAAATATAATAAAAAATCAAATTTTTATTTGATATTTATATGATTCTGATTTATAAATACATAACACGAGCTACAATTCACATAACCTAGATAACCCGGCAAATCCATGAACTTACAAACGTAATAGATTTAAACATAATGCTACCAGATATAATGAAAAATGAATGATAATGCAGTACATCAACACACCACCAGTAGCAGAGACCAGTATGAGTAAGTGTTATTCCTCTCTTGCAGAGAGACGTCTCTGATAACATGTAGAATTATATATGCTTGATGTTAGCTGTATCAGAAATATATATATATATATATATATATATATATCATCCTCTTACAACGAAGTCAAAATTTTATAAATTTTATTCTTAGAGTAAATTTGTTTTATTTTTCTTTCAGTACATTAGTATTACACCGAAAAAATAGCGTTTTCAAAAACATTCTGCTTTGTAGTAGTGGCTTTTGTGTTCTTTTAAGCTCTAAACAAGCTTAGTGTATTACCATTATTGCGTTGTTACTTCTGATTGTTACACGTAAATTCAATCCTTTTAACATATAATTAGAAATACAAAAAGATATTCATACAATTCTTAACCGCAAACTAGAAATTTGCACATTTATCATTTTAGCATAAGGAAGATTATCAAATAGTTGCGGCGAGAAACCTTTCTTAGTAATAAAAAATATAATCGATTGTCGATTTTTGGAATAACGAATCGATCGTAGGAAAATCGATTCAAAAGACCGATCTTTTAATCGAAAGAGTCGATTTCTCTGAAAAATCAAATCGGAATTGAACGTCTCTAGTGCCCAACTAAATGGCTTGTAAAGTCATGAAATTGTGTGCTCGTATATTCTGATAAGATATATTTTATCAAAAATAATAAATAATAAATAAGATTGCAAAGTGAACTATACTATTAAAACTTGTGTAAATATTTTTAGCCACAATTTTTGTATTGTTCTAATGAAAAATTTTAATATGAGAAATAAAAAGAGGTAAACTAAAGATTGTCTTGAATGAAATTGAACCGTTTGCAGTCGTACCTCGATTTCAGCGATTAAAATTTTACCATTCGTAGAAAAATTGGTTGTATGTTTACTCTCAGCCACTCTTTGTGTCCGGTTCGTACATGTACATGTGTTACATACGTTTCGAAAATACGTAAGATTCTTAATAAGATTTGTATAAGTTATCGTGTGTAAGGTTACATTATTAGTGTTTGTTCAATGAAAATGAATTCCGGCCAGCATAACAATCATATCGGAACTTGGTACGACCGCAAAGGGTTAAACTCAGTAATAAATGCATGTTTCTGCGTACTAAATATATAAGTTGTATTCCTTTTATTAATAATGTTAACAGCTTTTTATTTTTATTACAAAATGTATATTTGCTTGATTTCTTTCAGTACAATAAAGATAACAGAAATGAACGAAGGAACAATGAATTTAGAAGATGTAGATATAAATGAAGTCATAAATTCTGAAGAAGAATACTCAGAAAATGAACGTGAATTACTTAGAAAAGTACGAGATAGACAGTCTTCGGAAAGTTACGATAGTGATTATGAAGTATATGGATTACACGACGCAAATGAACAGAACCAAGATGATACAGAAAATGAAGTCCAGACAGATTCCATGGAATCTGATATTGAAGGATTACAAGAAGATTCCACCTTACCAAATGAAAAAGCCTGGGGAAAGAAGAAGAAAGCTTATTACTCTACTGATTTTGTGGATCCTGATTATAGTAGTATCAGCCAAAAAGATTTAGCTCAAGCAGAAATGGAAGAAGAAGAGGCTAGAAATATACAGAAGAGATTGGCGGAGCAATTGGATGACATTGATTTTGGTCTAGATTTTATACAAACAAGAAATGATGATCAAAAGGCATATGAGAGTACAGAACAATTTATAAAGACAGATCTCAGTAAACTTAGCAAAAGACAAAAGCAAATAATGATGCAGAAGGAAAGTCCTGAATTTATAGTTCTTGTAAATGATTTTAAAGGTATGATATATATTCAATAAAGTTTATAAAATAAATTTCGAAAGGGAAAACTAAAAAATTAAATATTTTTAATATGCATTTTATGATTTAGATCACATGGCGGAAGCAAGAGATTCACTGGCACCATTTCTAAAGCTAATTAAAGATGGTATTCTCCCTAATTGCCCTACAGTTTCTTTCATAAAGACAAAGTACCATCTTTTATTAAACTATTGTATCAATATCTCTTTCTATTTAATGCTAAAAGCAAAAAGATTGCCTGTTAATTCTCACCCAATTATAAAACGTCTAGCACAATATCGTCAGTTATTAAATCAATTGGAATCTGCACAAGGAAATTTAATACAAGAAATACAGGAAATGTTAAAAGCAGAGAGAGAAGGGAAAGTATTGTACAATATATTAGATGGCAATAAAATAAACATCAATAAACAAAAGACATATCGTTTCAAAGAAAAAGCAAATTGTGTAAAAAGATCTACAAATGAAATCATAAATGCGGATTCTTTAGAATCTGAATTGAAGACAGAAAGTGTAAATGAAGAAAAGGTTTTGTATAATAGTAAAGAGAAGATGGAAAGTACCGAAATGCCAGACCTTGTAGTTGAAGATCAAGGAAAAAGAGCAATTACATATCAAATAGCAAAAAATAAAGGTTTAACGCCGTATCGTAAGAAAGAACAACGCAACCCCAGAGTAAAACATAGAAATAAATATCGTAAAGCTAAAATTCGTAGGAAAGGAGCGGTATGTATTTATTTATTTATTTTAAATGATAAATATGTCGTAATACAATAACAATTTTTTTATTTTTCAGATAAGAGAAGTAAGAAAAGAAGTTACTCGTTACGCTGGAGAGATATCGGGTATTAAAGCTAGTGTAAAGAAAAGTATCAAATTGAAATAAAAGATTGGGCTATATTAAAATTGTACTTTGTTTCAAAACTCGTAGAATTGTCTTTTTATTTCCTATTAAAATATATATTTCTATTTATGTATATAAAATATGAATACAAACTTTTGCTTATTACATATCAATGGATTCTATGACTTTTTTCTCTTGTCGTTATTACATTAGTACGAAGATTGAAAGAAAATATAAGAATGAGCAATATTTAAACAAATAGTAATACATAAACACAACAAATGCTTTATTTTTTTTCCTTTTATATGTGCGAAATCATGACATATTATATAACAGTAGATACATAAGGGAATATCATTATGTATGCTACAATGATAAACATAAAAGTTCGTACGAAATTAACTTACATTTCACTGTTTCATTGCTTATGTATTTCTTATGAAATAGTTTGTAGTACTTAAAAAAATTGCAAACATAAATTTAACGGAAGCTTAAACTTCTAATTTTGCCAGTATATCCGACTCACGGAATAGATGAAATTCTTTATTATCTTCAAGTTCTACCTTAGTTCCACCATATTCTGGCAATAATACAACATCACCAACTTTGATACTTAAAGGGACGTGTTCTCCTTTCTGAAAATGAATATTACTCTTTTTTTTATTTTTATATTTGCTGCTTAAGTATATTATCGTGAATATTAAATACTTTTTACATACATCATTTCTTTGTCCCGGTCCAATTGCCACAACAGTTCCTTGTAAGACTTTTGCTTGAGCTTTTTCTGGTAAAACGATACCACCTTTTGTTTTTGTTACAGCCTCGGCTCTTTGTACAAGAACTCTATCAAATAGGGGTATAAGTCTCTTAATGGCATTAGCTGCAGCCTATTATGAAAATATTAACATAGAGCATATATAAGGAGATTTATAATATTTAAATTTAGTTTTACAATATATATTTAAAATCAATTACTTTAAGATCGTGCATGGCGTAATTTTACGAAATTTTTCGTACTCGTGTATAAAATTCAAAAAACGTCTAGGTTACTATTCGTCTACTTATTTTCTTGCAAATGATAAAATTAATAGCAGAAATGCAATTATGTAAAAATACAGTAATTAACTCTCTATCTACGAATAATTTCACTAAAAAATTTGCGACATTAAATCATAAGCACACGATGGAAATTATCATCATACGTATATATTTTTGTTTTATTAACTGTTTTGTAGTCACTTGTTTTTCTGTCTCTAATAAATAAATAAGAAGAAAAAAAAGAGGGCATTCACTACACCGGCCATGCGACAGGATTTATAGAATCGAATATCATTGATATTACTATACTAAACAAAAAAACATCGAACAATACAAGTAAATTATACATGATTTCAAATACATTCATTACATTTTTTAAATTAAAGAATAACTTAACAGGAAATATGTAATTTCAATCACTATTTTGAAGGTTAACTTTAGAAATTTTTGAAACATATGAAAATGTTGAGTTAATGAAGAAAATTATAACATAACATATAATTTAAGATAAGATTTATGTTTTCCTTACCATCGTTTCTAAAATTATAAATTTCTACGATAGACAAAGATCGTACACTCGCTCCTCAACCACGTTGTACTATCTATGTGCAGCAGCCGAACAATCCTCTCCGCTTTTCTCGAAGATTCCCAATTCCCCTCTATACTTCTTTGCCCCACCACGTGTTTATTGATTTCGCTTGGAGTAAGAACCCAGCATACACGTTACGTAACAACTAGACATTACACGAGATATAAAATCTGACACAAGATGGTGCTAGAATATTATCGAACACATATAGTGTTGTAACTTACATATATACATACTTACATTGTGTAGAAGCTATATTTCTTAACAAAAAGTTATTATGATAAAGTATAAAAAATAAATTATTATTGAGAAACGAATTCTGAACATTTATTTGTTTGTTAATTATGATCGAATAAATGATATTGGTAACAAACAAATAAGGTCATTGGTAAATAAATAAAATTGATATCGATGTAAATACTACGTAAATTTTAAAATATATGTTTTTATAATGGCTAGTACGCTTTCTATACGGCTTAATGCTAATATACTATTTAAAACTGTTTAAACATCCTTTTTCTTACACAGTAAGCTTCAATTACAATACTTAGAAAAATATCTTAATTATTTAATATAATTTGAAATAAAATGAAATAAAATTGATATATGTATTTTGTTTTATTATATTCGATACTATTTTGAAGTTGTTTATATTTGATTTGGATATAGAGAATTGTATCGCAAGAAGTACCGAATAAATTGCCGGCAAATCGACGAATATGATTGGCGAACACTGAACGATTGCATCACATGTGTTCTCGTACATTCTAGAAGCTATAACTCTTACTAAGAATGAAATTTGTTGATATGATTAGAGAATTAAACGTTGTTAAATGAAAATGTAGGAATAATTTCTAGATTTTTGTTTCTTATTTATATTTCATATCGATTAAATTTGTTGAAAATTTTAAAAAATTTCATAATCGAATACAAGAAGGTTAAGTTAGAATAAAACGATAAGGGAGGGGAAGGGAGTATTACCCATGTGATAGCGTAAGTAAGCTGAAAGCTCTCTTACACATTTCATTCCACTGGCGAGACAACGTGCAGTCACGCTGTGCCGATTTTCAATTACTTTTGAAATTACAATCTCTAATCAACGGCTTTTTCTCATTCACTAGTTAAAGGTAAATACTTTTTTTCGTAAATTCCATTTTCTTCTTGCACAATAAATATATATTGATTGTTTAAAGGTATTAACCGGTTAATCTTAGACCAATTCAGTTTGCTTGTATCTGTTATACATTTTATATTTTTGATTATTATAGAGCAATATGTTCTGTTCTTACAATGATTTCTTTGTATTTGACATTTTAATAAATTGAGATATTAAAAGTTTTAAGAAACGTTTTTACAGTTTTAAAAGTCGTAGTCAAAGATGCAGAATAAAAAGCAAAGGAACATAAATACCATGAATAATGTTTTTTATAGTTGCTCTCGGTTTTTTAAAATTATTTATATTTTTTTTTATTCTTTGGTGTAATAATTTCCAGTTATTTTTTTTACACGGATAAACCGGTCGAATTGATTTATATGTCATATTGGATTATAAATTAAAATAATGTCGAAAAAATACAGAAAGTAAAAAAGCAATGTTTCATATGATGCAAAATTTGTTACAGAAAGTTTTGGAAGTTATTTAAAATAATCTGTATTATACTGTGGTTTCTCGGCGACCACGCGGCAGTTTACATAACCACGTTTACGTTAAAAGTCGATTAATTTTCCCCTTTTAAAAATTTATTAATGTTAAAGAAAACAAATTCTTCTCTTTATTATGGAAATAAAATTATAAAATTTAATGTCAAGTTTCGTCGATAAAACTTAAAAACTAGTTTTATACAAAATGTCACGTTTATAAAATGTTCGATGCATATATTTCGAAAAGCTTTTATTCGGGAATATTGTGTGATATAACTGTTCTTTTTTAACTATTTTAGATGCACAGATTACCAACTGTATTGCGTGGTGCAGCACTACGTCAATTACAAGCTCGTTCATATGCCAAAGATGTACGTTTTGGGGCTGAAGTTAGAGCACTCATGTTGCAAGGTGTTGATATTTTAGCGGATGCAGTTGCAGTAACAATGGGTCCAAAAGGACGTAATGTCATCTTAGAACAAAGTTGGGGCAGTCCAAAAATTACTAAAGATGGTGTCACAGTTGCCAAGGGTGTTGAATTAAAAGATAAGTTCCAAAATATTGGAGCAAAATTAGTACAAGATGTAGCAAATAATACAAACGAAGAGGCAGGTGATGGTACGACTACAGCTACAGTTCTAGCAAGAGCCATTGCTAAAGAAGGATTTGAAAAAATTAGTAAAGGCGCTAATCCTGTAGAGATAAGAAGAGGTAAGTAAAGATAAAAATAAAATATAATATAAATATAAAATTCTGTTATAAAATTGAATTTATTAAATAATGCTACTAGAAGATTTTCTTATTGCCATTATGAAATAGTAGGAAGGCATTTACAATAAAATAATGGACATATTGCAGGTGTAATGTTGGCAGTTGATAAGGTCAAGGACGAGTTAAGAACCTTAAGCAAGCCAGTAACAACTCCAGAGGAAATTGCACAAGTAGCAACTATCTCAGCCAATGGGGATAAGGCAATTGGTAATCTTATTTCAGATGCTATGAAAAAAGTTGGAAAAGAAGGTGTAATCACTGTAAAAGATGGTAAAACGCTACACGACGAACTGGAAGTTATAGAAGGAATGAAATTTGACAGGGGATATATATCTCCGTACTTCATAAATTCTAGTAAAGGAGCAAAAGTTGAATTCCAAGATGCACTATTGCTCTTCAGTGAGAAAAAGATATCGTCTGTGCAGTCTATAATTCCAGCATTGGAATTAGCGAATTCCCAACGAAAACCGCTTGTTATTATAGCAGAAGACATTGATGGTGAAGCGCTGTCAACGCTTGTGGTCAATAGATTGAAAATCGGTTTGCAGGTGGCTGCAGTTAAGGCCCCTGGTTTTGGAGACAATAGAAAAGCAACGCTTCAAGATATGGCGATTTTGACTGGAGGGATTGTATTTGGCGATGATGCAAATCTCGTTAAATTAGAAAATGTACAGTTATGTGATTTAGGCGAAGTAGGAGAAGTTGTAATTACAAAAGATGATACACTCATCCTGAAGGGCAAAGGGAAAAAAGTTGATATCGATCATAGAGCAGATGTAATTAGAGATCAAATTGCCAATACAACTTCTGACTATGAAAAAGAAAAACTGCAAGAACGTTTGGCAAGGTTAGCATCTGGAGTTGCAGTTCTAAGAGTTGGTGGAAGTAGCGAAGTTGAAGTTAATGAAAAAAAGGATCGTGTTCATGATGCTCTTAATGCTACTAGAGCAGCTGTTGAAGAAGGGATTGTTCCTGGAGGTAATTAAACATTGTTCTTCCAGTTTGTGCATTAAATTTTTACATAAACGTACAATGTACAAAATATAAGAACTTGGTGGCAGAACGCAAAAAACTTATATGTAGAAAAATGTATTCATCATAGATATTGAGAAGAAAAAAGTATTTTTTTCTACATATTAAATCTCCATAATAATTATTTTCAATATTTTCAATTTACAGGTGGTACAGCTCTCCTAAGATGTATTCCAGCTCTTAAAAATTTGAAAGCATCAAATAACGACCAAGAAACAGGAATAAAGATAGTGGCAAATGCATTGCGTATGCCGTGTTTACAAATTGCTCAGAATGCAGGCGTAGACGCTAGTTTAGTAGTAGCGAAAGTTAGTGACAGCAATCTTGGTTATGATGCTTTGAATGATGAGTATGTTGATATGATCGAGAAAGGTATTATCGATCCAACAAAGGTAGTGCGTACAGCACTTACTGATGCCGCGGGTGTTGCATCACTACTTACAACTGCAGAAGCAGTGGTTACTGAATTGCCTAAAGAAGAACCTCAGATGCCAATGGGCGGTGGTGGTATGGGTGGAATGGGTGGTATGGGTGGTATGGGAGGTATGGGAATGTAATTGAATAAAATCCCATACAGAGACTGAATTTCACATTGCAATTCAATCGTAATATCAATCAATTTGCTATAAATTGCTATTAGAATTGCAAACATATAAATACAATTTGCCGATTGAGTAACCAAGAAGCTAAATATTTAGGATACTTTACCGTACTGTAATGTTTAAAGTAAATAAGGAGAAAGAAAGTTTTTCATGTACCGTTGTGATATTTGTTCTCGAATCATTCGTTTTTGTTTTATATTTTTAAACATGATTGTTCTGCTGAATATATGCCATAAGAAAAATTCATTCTTTATTGAAAAAAGTGCATATCCATATTAACAGTTTGTTAATTTCTTGTTATAAAAAAATGTAACAAATGTGCGAACAAATTATACTATTACGTCAAAAAATAAAATTTAATAAGTCAAAGTTAATATTTAGTGTCAATAAAATTTAGAAAGTTTCAAATCAGTGGTTCACAAGAATATATTTAAAAACTGAATTAATATGTTCAAATTTATCTTGTCTTTATAGGCACCTGTTCGTTTATTTCTACGTTAAAATTATTACAAAAGCGATTTCATTCTTTTGCTTAATTGACAAAAGGTTATTAAAAGACGGATAAGTATTTATAAATTATGAAATTCAGAATGCGAGAAATATCCTTTGATGCATTTTTATATGATTTTTCATCTATATGAATGAATAAGTAATAATGCAAATGTACAAACATGTGTATTGCGATAAGTTAAAAAGCTTAATTGTTTCATACCTTTTTTTAAATGTTGCAATTTATTTTCATTTTTTAATCTTAATAAATGTATGTTTGAAATACGTACTATGGGTGTTCTCTAAAAGAAAAAAAAAAACGTCCTACCTATTGAGAAACTTTTATTATACTTACATTAACAAATTTAAAGAATTAATGAGTTCTATAGAAAAGAAATGTTTACATTGAAGAAATAAAATGTAAATAATATAGAAATTCTGTTACAATAAAAAATGATTGAATGTTTCATACAGTTTCGTCCAAATGCATTAAAGCACACCGTATTTTAATATTGCGTCACGTATGGATGTCCTTGTAAATGAATTTGAAACGAATTGTATTACAATAATGATCATTTTGTTTAATTACTTTGCCACACTATTACATGGAAAATTGTACATTTTACGTATTTTTAAGATCTATATCTATACCATTGTCGAAGGAATTGCGTTAAAATATTTTTATTTTATGTTTCATTTATAAGAAAGTTCTCATAATGTGTAAAATATGTCGGTAAAGTCTTCATACAACATTCACAATTTGTTTGTTTCAATATCAGTTATGATGAATAACTAATAATTTATAATTATTAACCAATGATTAACTGATTTTAGCTTATATTATTTGTACTTATACAAATCGTGATAATGTGATCACAATATCGTTGTAACATTGCCGTAATACATATAACCAAAAATCGATCAGTAGATCATATATGGTCAAATTAAAATTTAAATGTGGAAGGAATGAATAGTTTTTCTTTTATATAAAAACTCAAACTTAAATTTAACTAAGTTACATGACAAGTACAAAGATAAGGACATGATATTTCCCTGCGCCAAACAGTTATTTGTTGTATAACATATAAAAATATTTTTCTATTTTTATATTGTTCAAACTCTGTGTATATTCTTGATCCAATCGCCATATTTTAACTCGATATTAAAGAATACTATACAATCATTGTAAAAAAAGGTAAACATATAATATTTGTTGGTAATATGTGCTATTGGAAAAGAAATACAAAGAATTCATGTTGAGAATACAAATGTCTATTCTTTTAGGAGGTATTACAATATATCTATGCGTATTTGATAAAAAGCATAATTGTATTTCTTACATATTAATCTAGGCTCCTATTTTTTCTATTTCATCTGCATCTTCTGCATCAAGGTAATGTATTTTTCTTCCAAAATGTTCTTCTATATCCTTACATATTTGCATCGCATGAGACGAATCTATTAGATTTATAGCAATTCCAGATTTACCGAAACGTCCAGCACGACCAATTCTATGTAAATATGTTTCACAATCTGCTTGCCGATTTTGATCCACTGGCAAATCAAAATTGACAACTATTGTTACTTGTTCAACGTCAATACCTGCAACATTTTTTGATTACTGAACCACTTAAATAAATTTATAATCAATTGGAAAGTTGTAAAAATGTTTTCCATATTTATGCTTTCATATTTTTAAAGGTATGTAATAAATATATAGAAAGAAATATAAAAAGCTTTGGACTTTAAAACTAGGACTGGAGTTACATGAATACCTCTGGCTAAAACATTAGTTGTGATAAGAACTTTTTCAAGACCAGCTCTAAAACGATCCAAAACTGAAATTCTCTGTTCAACCGTCAGTTCCCCAGATAAAACAGCTACTGCATGACCATCTTTTGTCATTTTTGCGGCTAACCAACTAGCTGTTTTTCTAGTCTATAGGTAAATGAAAAATATTATTTATAATTTTAAAACGGAAATACCACTCATCAATGCAACATAAAGATATCTTACATGACAAAAGATAATTGCCTGTCCTATTGTTATTACACCATATATGTTGGTAATAGCTGCATATTTTTCATCCAGATCCTTGCATTTTACATAATATTGTTTAATATTATCTAAACTTTCCTCTTTTTTCAGTAACCTTATTATTAAAGGATTATTAACTATAATTTCTGCAAATTTCATCACTTCTGACTCATAAGTTGCAGAGAAAAACATCATTTGACATGTGCGTGGAAGCTGCCTGTAAGCAATGTGTTTAAATGTAGAATTTAAATATAAATACAATATGCAGCTTGAAATATTATTTCTTTATGTTTTTATAAACTAAAATAATTACTTATGAATACGAATACACTGGTCTTGATGACCTTGTGTTGCTATCATTACATCTGCTTCATCTAAAACAAAAACTGATATTTTACTTAAATTAAAGAACTTAAATTTAATAGCCCAATCTAAAACTTTTCCTGGTGTTCCGATGATTATGTGTTCTGTAATCTTTGATCCACGACTTACTGAAATAACAAAAAAGAGAGATGTAAATTTTTGTTAAAAAAGATAATTTCTCTATGGTTGAAAATTATTTATAATATGTATTACTTTCTTCTCCTCTTACAGCATATTTTATTTTTATCTCATTACAAAATGCAGACATTTTCGCTGCTACTTCTCCTGTTTGTATAGCTAATTCATAAGTTGGTGATAAGCAAAGCACTTGAGGATAATTTTTGGTGGTGTCGACTCTGCTTAGCATTGCTAATACAAATGCTGCTGTTTTACCTGTCCCAGACTGTGACTGAGCAATCATATTTTGTGGTCTATAAATAATCGATTAAACTTTATGATTATCATTTATTCTCTGTATTAAAAAATGAACGAAACTTGTTTATATTAAAAACAAACTTACGGATCAGCAAGTAAAGTAGGTAATGCAGTTTCTTGAATTTTTGATGGAGCATTAAATCCCATTGCATATACTCCTTTTAATAAAGCAGGTTTACTATAATATATATTATACTGTATAATCTTTTTAAAACAATATCAATGTAAAGAAATTAATAGCAAAAATACCAACAGATGAAGAGCTTCGAAAGATTTAACGCTATATAACGGTGAAGATGGATCCTTTCTTTGAACTTCTATATCTTGTGTTGTTTCTACCAAACCTTTACGTATAATTTTTTGGAATAATGATTTTTCTGCGGCTGAGATTTGCTCATCCGAACCATCATCATTTTTGGAATCTGTATTTGCTGTATCTTCTTTAGGTTCTTTATCTATATTTAGATTGGACACCTGACACGTCATAAGAGTCGCAAGTTATTATTTCGGTAAAAAAGATAATAAAAATGTTTCGCTATAAAAAGGGGTTAAAATTGTTATATTATTGATAGATTTAATATGCTTTAATTGTTGAATATACATAATTGCAGTAATTAAAAATTAAGCAAGGGAGGTACACAAAAAAGAAACTTTTTTGAATAGCAAATGTGTAATAAACAAACAATAGCGAGGTTAAGCCGGTGATACACATATATGATAAAAATATTACCTTTGCTGATAGTTTTTCTTGTTCGTCTACGTATTTAGCCCATTCAACTTCAGTCGAAGCCATATTAACACTGATACATTCACAATGATTAAGAAAATAATTTAAGTTTTTATTAGAATGATAAAATAATACAATTACTCGTCGTGATTTTTAGCTAACGCAGCGTCACAGCACGGCATAAACAATAACTAAGGCATATATATTTTTTGTGAAGAATGATTTAAAAATGGCAAAAGTTAATAGTGAAATATTAATAAATATTGGAAAATTTAAATAGATGATAAATAAATAAATGATAAATTTAATGAACAAGATTGGTTTTCATATACATATATATACATATGTGTAGTGATTTGTGAATATACTTTTCTTGCTTACAAGGAATGTGATCTTTTCACTTTGTATACATATGGTACCCTCAGACTATTGATTCATACATATATGTATATTGTCAATATTTCAAGGTTCTCAACTAAAGGGATCAATATGTCAATATTTATTGATAAATTGCATTTTTGTTGAGAACCTTGAGATATGGACAATATTATTCATTGTCTGAGGGGACCCTAATATCAATTTAATTGTAATTGGTATTAATAATAGTAATAAATTAATAATAATAAATATAATATATATGTATTTTCAAAACATGTATATGTTCATAATTTTTTCTAAATTTATTGTTTATAAAAAATCAATGTTTCGTTTCAAATATGAAAAATCCCGTATTTCTTACATTTTAACAAGTGTTAAAGAAATAAAGTTATATATTCTATTTATGATAATGTATTTTTTGCAATGTATTGAATAAATACTTTCGACTTAATTTTTTAAAAGTATTTATTATAGAGAAGTATGTCATATATTTTTTATATTATCACATTGTAAATTAGTATAATGATATTTGTAATAAAACATCTATCTACTAATTTACATAGTATAGATTATATCAAGCATGAAAAATATGATGGGTTCATTGATACCTTACAATGATTTTAACTGTCTGATATATGCATAATTTAAGCATGTCATTGATTAATATTGTAACATATTGTAACTGTAATCTATAACCTATTTTACTTTTAATTTTTATAGCAAATATGCGTAAATATATGCATAAGTGTAACATCGCTCTAAGATAACCTTCAACAAACACATTCATTGTAGTGGTTTGAATGGTTTTAATTTAAAATACTATACAACGTAGATGTAATGTATGTGTTTTATGTAATGATACATGTATATTCTTGCATTTAAAATTACAAATTTTCGAGGTTAGCATATACGCTGTGTAATAAATGATAACTGTTAAATGCACAATATATTATTAGATACTACCGTGTATATTTTTATATGAAATATACATTTCATATTTGACATATGTACAAATTAAATGGTCAGGTTTATTCACCTTATTTGTAAAGGTATATTATACAGTTTATTTGCAGCCGAAAATGTATTTTTTTTTTTTTTTTTTCTAATTCCTGGACGAAACATACTTTAAATAAAAAGTACGAAATGCGTTTATTCATATATAGGCTGCTTCGGTAAAATAAAATATCGTTGCTTGTATAAACGCAAATATGAATGTACTTATACAACTCTTCTCTCTTTTTTTTTTTATCGTAATACACTAGATTAAATATGTTCAATATATCTCTTAAGAAACTTTTGTAACTGTGGTAGTGGTCTTAGTTCCGCTTGATTGCGGTACAAGGCGAACGGTTATCAGCGAAAGGTCAAGCATTTTGCGCTGGTATTTCTTGTGAAACACCATAGCGGCAGACTGCGTCTTAAACACAATCGTTGCGCTGCGCTCACCCATTTGTATGCTCTATAACACGAATAATATAAACAGATAATTATTAAATTGTTGAATTAAAGAAAACAATTTTTATTTTAAAAAAGTTGCATATTCTCAACTTGTTACAAAAACTTACTAAAAGTATAATAATAAATTGAATAACAGATATATGATTCTAACGTATAAAGTATTATAATAATTAAAATAAACTTTTTTTGTATATATACATATATACGTAACAAGCAAGGTATATCAAGTTAGATTTAAGCAAAATATTATCAAACAATATATTGCTAAATATATAACTATATTCTTTTATTATATTGTTTATTATATAATTTTATATGAACTGTAGTCATTATTTATAAATATAATCTAAACTTTTAGTTTAATGTAAGATATTCTTCAAAATAAATCTGCCTATTGCATGTTAATATAATATTGTATCTATATTCATATATATTAAGGAAAGTAATACAATACTGTAGTTAACAAATGCTTGTTTTTATTTTGTTATAAAGAAGAGTATTATCAAATATTGAATGAATACAAAATGATATTAGGATAATGATTTTCAAACAACTACAACAATATGAATTTGTCAGTTGTAAAACAAATTTATATACCTCAATGAAAAAAATACCCAAAAAGGTAAAAAACAATGTAAGATTTCGAATAGTATTACAAACTAATAATAACTTCTCCCCGAAGAAAGAAAAAGGAAGAAAGATGTAATTATTAGTGACTTAATAAACTTATTGTTATACTATTATGACTATTGACACAAATATAATATGTGGGATATTGTCAGAAATCTAATTAACGTAATCCGTAATTACATAAATCTTAATCGAAATCATTCTCAAAATAATCATACTTAAAATACTTTAAAAAAAAAAAAAAAAAAAAAAAAAAAAAAAAAAAAAAAAAAAAAAAAAAAAAAAAAAAAAAAAAAAAAAAAAAAAAAAAAAAAAAAAAAAAAAAAAAAAAAAAAAAAAAAAAAAAAAAAAAAAAAAAAAAAAAAAAAAAAAAAAAAAAAAAAAAAAAAAAAAAAAAAAANAAAAAAAAACCCACAAAAAAGAAAAAAGAAAAGAAAACAAACATGCTTGAAGGAGAAAGGATTGGCATTGTATATTATTATAAAAAAAAAAAAAAAAAAAAAAAGACGACCACGAAAGTAGCTGGATTTATGATTTCTAAAGGTAAAGTATGTGAAAAAAGGATCTATGAATTTGCAACGAAAATCGGTCTTAAATGTTTTCATGCAAAGATAGTCACCTCAATTGTTCCGATGCCTTGGCACATGCGTCTAATTTGCGCTTCGGACGTGCTTGCTGCTAAATTCTCTACCTTTACAGTATTTGTTTTTAGTTCCGGTATTTTTTTCTGTTGTATAGGAGATTTTTGTAGTACAACTCTTTGGTTACTTTGTGTATTAACAACAACCTTTTTTGCATTGGTATTCGTTACTTCTTGTACATTAATCACAGTTTTTTGAAGATTTCCTGGAGATTTTTGTTTAACAATTCTTTGCGAAGTACCAACAACTTTCTGTCCTATATTTGCTAATTTTCTTAAAACATCAGCTTGATTTTTACCAATTCTTTGATTTTGACATTGAGCAACATTAACTAACTTGCTTTGCATCAACAGTTGACCTTTCTGCAGATTCGATACTGTTTTTTGTATAGTAGTGGCAACCTTTTGTGTATTTAATAATGGTTTCTGAATTACAATTCTTCGCGTTCCAGATTGGGAATTTAATACTTTTGTATGTTCATTTCCTTGATTAATTGTATGTCCAGAATTACTGTCTTTTGTAGAATCTATGGAATCATTGGGTTGTATAGTTTGTATCGTCCTGACAATTCGTATACATGATGATTTCTCTGCAACCTATAACAAAAATAGTCGTAAAAGATAGCATGCCGTGCAAAGAGGTATAAGAAAGAATAATAATATTTGAGTTACTAATTTTTATATAAAAAATTGATTAGAAAGATCAAGATTTTGCTTCAAAAATTACAATAAATGAAAAAGAGTTGATAAAGCATTTTAATGTAGAATGATCTTAATAAAAGTTTGGAGGAAATTAAATAGAACAAAAAGTATTTAAAAATGTATTTTATTGGAATACGAGTAAAAAATATACAGAAAGTCTGATAGACCTATATGTATCTTTTCATTTAATAATATGTCATTTGAGACATGTAAGTTATCATTCAAGTAGAAATAAATATTTACAAATGGTATAATTCTTACGAATAAATAAAAACTGCAACAATGAGTTTTATTAAATAAAAAAAAAATTTTTAATTTCCCAGATATTGCAGCAACTATTTCTATACCTATGATATTTATGTACAATATATTTGAATCTTTCTCTTTTTCATTTTAGTATAATACAAACAAATAAAATTCTATCAGACATGATCACATTTTATACAATTTATTTGCTTTGAGCATTAAGCACGAATTGCTTATAAAAAATATCATAATAAGAAAAACCGTTAATTGCTCTCGTTGTTTTACAAGTGTGTATATTAAAGAAAGGGGGAAAAAAGAGGAAAAAAGAAAAAAGGAGAAATATTAATTTCATGTTTTGTGTACCGACAATTAAGAAAGCATGGCATCTTTAGTCATATACCTCTGTAGATTGTGTATTGATAGAACGAGCACGTCCTCTTCCAGTATTGGTATGTCCTTTGTTTATGGATGCATCTTTTACTACTCCCATAAGTGCTGATACAGGTTTTGCATCCTGTGTATTTTCATTTACTAAGAAGTAAAATTATTCATTACACACACAATTATATTCAATTTAAATCGTTGCTATTATTATTATTATTATATATAATTATGTACACAATATATTATAGTTATTTCTTAAACGAAATATCATGTTATAACTGAGATTAAAACAGAATATCGTAGCTTATTAAATAAATGCTTAATTATGATAATAGAAGAAAAAGAATGAAATAATTTTTAACAAATATTTTGCATACTTTGATAAAGAAATGATAACTCTTTTAAATAATAAAAATACATATATATTTGTAAAAAGATATATCACTAAAAAAGCTTAACATTAATATTGCCTTTGAAAACGTATCCATTATATCCAAGCAATTAATTACTAAATCATTTGTGTATATCTGATTTATATAATGAAATGTTATTATACATACATGTATTTTCGTTTTTAGTTTCATCATTTTGTTTCTCCATTGCAGCCATTTTTCGTCGATTTTCCTTCTCTCGCAAGATCTTTTCTCTAAGCCGTTTCTGTTCCTCCATCTTCTTTCTATATTCCTGCATTTCTGGATCGTTTTCTTCGTCCTATAAAAATTTATTTTGGAGGAAGGAAATAAAGCGTGGGAAGGAAATAAAGTATAAATGTGTATATACCTTTTTGTCATTATTCGTATTGTTTAACATATCCACTGTTCGTACTTCTTGAAGATTTCTGTTGCTAAGCTTCACTCGCTTTGGGCTCAAATCACGTAAAGGTCTGTCTACAGAGTTGGGAACTCTTTTTTGTGGTAATCTAGTTCTCATCGAGGTGTTCACTGGTCTGTTACTAGACTTCTGTACATGATTTTGATCATAATTCTCACGATACGCGGTTGACGAGCAAATCTTACCCTTCGAAACATGATCGTTTCTGGTTTTCGACGACAAATCTTTATCGCGATAATTTTGATGGATTCCTCTGTGATCCTGGGGATGAGCATTGTTTTTAAAAACTAGATTATATTCTTCACGCTTAATACGCTTGTTACCAATTCGTATGCCACCAACCTGTGGATAATTATTTTTTTGATCCCCCTGATCCGATTTATATTTTGAACTGGATTCATAGTTATCATCTCGCGAGTAACTACTTTCTAAAGGATACTGTTTATTCTGAGTTCCAGTTTGATTTTTCTGCGGCTTATTTTCTTGCCATACATCAGAAAAGTATGCATAAGGATCCTGTGAAAATTCGTATAATTATAGTTTCCTGTAAAATCTTGTTACACCTTAGATTCGTCGATATCACGCAATACATACGTCGCTTTTATTTTGTTGATAATTTTGTTGATAATGCGGCGGTTCTTGTTGGGTTTGATTATACGAACTTTGATTCTGATATGGGATAGCGAGTTGTGAGAATTGGCCAGTAGGAACTGGAGATGATAAATTAGATGTTTGCTGATTGGAATCCCATGCGAGTCTTGCTGTTTGCGAATCAAACCAGAAGGAATCATAAGTAAGAGGAATTAATATGAAATTATAGGGAACTGATAAAAGTTGAAAAAAAAAAAAAAAAAAAAAAAAAAAAAAAAAAAAAAAAAAAAAAAAAAAAAAAAAAAAAAAAAAAAAAAAAAAAAAAAAAAAAAAAAAAAAAAAAAAAAAAAAAAAAAAAGAGTCGATGATCACTTGAAAGAACTTACCATCGTTTGTCGACTGAACGGCTCCTCGAAAGTGAGGATTGATTAAAATCTTGTGCCCTGGAGGTAAAGGTACATTGGGTACATTGGAAGTGGATTGTTGCGGTACAGGTAACGTATTAGTATTAAATTGACTGGTAGGTACTTGATCGGAATATCCGGACCTCGAATCGTAAACGGATCGGTTTTCAAATTGAGCTGCTTCTTGAAAAGGTGGTCTATTCTCGAAAGGTGATTGATTTGGTATTTGATTGACGTTAGGATGATTAATAAGTGGCCCTTGGGAAGAACCTTGACGTGGATATCCTTGCATAGGTAACGGTTGACTGCCCTGTAACAATGGCGCGTTCGATGTTCCAGGTACGACTGAATTTCCAGGAAGCGTTCCTCCAGGATTCCCTTGCAACAATGGACCTTGATTGTTTTGCATCAGCCGAGCTTGATTATCTTGCATAAGGGAAGAAGCTGAGCTTTGAAACGGGGCCGTACTCGCACCAACTGGCGCCGGTTGAATTTGGACATAAGGTGGTTGATTCGATGGATGGCTGTAAGACGGCCCTTGAAGCGATCCTGACAAGCCACCTCGAGGTCCGTAATCTAATCTTGTCCCGATTGTTCTAGGACCCACTTGATTTTGAAATTGATTAGGATTGAATTGTGGTCTATTATCTACAAAATGCGATGGGCCTTGGAGCGAACCGTTTGGAGAATAATGCTGGAAGGGTTGTTGTACTTGAGAATTTTGTTGCTGGTAAACAATCTGTTGGTTTTGCATATTGTTTGGTACTCCGAGGAAAAAGAGTGGCCAGGTCTCGAGTAAAGGTGGCCTGCATACCGGTGGTGGTTGATTATCGAAGTTTGCGTTGCGTGCATTACCGAACCTGGCCAATCACATTTTACAAACAATTACACACTCTAATAGGTATTTTAATATTCTAATATTATGCATGTGTACATACAAACGCGCGCGCGCGCGTATATATATAATACCATAAATAGATAAACACAAAGACCTTAAGAATCGCAAAAATTGCACATACCTTGGATTAAAATTTCCCGAATTTTGCGTATTGAATCTTCCACCGCGATTTCCTCTTGTACTTCGACCTCTTCCACGGCCTCTAGATGCTAGCTTGGATGGTTCAGATGTTACCACGTTCTCTAAAGTATCCGGTATATGGTTATTCATTTTCGAAGAAACGATAGTTCTTTCATTTTGAAATCTGTTCCTCCTTTCTTTAGCTTCTTCGCATTCGTCATCTTCCAATCCTTGCCCATTGCCAGAATAGATCTTTGCATTTTTCTGCAGCTTCTCTCGTAGATCACCCTTTTCGATATTATTCGAAGTATTGATGTTATCAATTGTAGAAAATTCATCGTTTTGTCGGGTTTGTTCGCTTTTATATTCATTAATTTCATCTTGTTCGTAATACTTCGATCGGGCCTCTAGTTGATTTCGGTCGTCGTAAAAATCATTGTCGTTGCTTCTATCAGTTTTGCTCCTACTAAACTCTACGTTTTCATCTTCGCCATCTAAGTCGTCGAGTGCATCGGTTACTCCTAAGTCCAGTACATCATCTGTTTCCTCTTCTCCCTTATAGCTATTCTGCTGCTCAGGGAATTAAATTGCCAAATATTTGTAATGAAAATATAATATTTAGCCGTGGTCGTTACAATCTACTCTTAATTAACTATATGTTTATCAATTTATAAGAAGTTACTCTTTCATGATTAAAACGAAGGTACCGCATTTGAGAATTCTCGCACCATTCTTTCCACCTATTTCTATCAATTTTCCTTCCTTCTCATCGAATCTCTTAATTATTATCAGCCGCTAATAATAAGATTTATACGGCAAAAAAATTTAATCGCATCATTCTCGACAAAACTTACTGTTAGGTACTATTATAATTCATGCAAATGAATATTACCGTAACAGTAATTAGAATAATAAAATATTTTCTCAATAAAAGCGATAGCATATTTGATACTTCGCAATACGGAATTGTTATAAATATATATTATACAATATGTTACAATTCAAGGCAGCAGCAGCATGATATATTGCAGTTCAACAATATGTTTCGTATTATGTTCGATTGTACATTACTCGTACAATATGTACATATATATACATTTATTTTGTTATATATATACATTCATTTTATTTTGAACAAATTACATTAAGAATCATTGAGTTTCTATTTCAATTTTTTGAATATTTCATACTGCTTTTTAATGAAAAGGAAATAGATACATGACTTTAAATGTTATACAAGTTGATACGATATCCAAAGATATAAAGTATGTACGATGTATTGTTACAGTCGCTCAAAAGAACGAACGATATTACCTTCTTACAATACCATTGTATCACAACAATCAGATTCGATATTTCTTTTCCATAATATTTGAATGTTTTAATGAAAAAATTCATCATATATAGATTTCATCGAATCAAATACCTCTTTTCAATCTTTCATACATCTTACAAAATAATAATCGCGTAATTACATTTAATTTTCTAAAAATCTGAACAAGATGTGATCTCCATTTGTAATGTAATAAAATAAAATGTAATTGTGTGAACTAAATTTTTAAACACACTTTAACAAAACTTATATAAACATGCGTATTACAAACGTTCATATATCTTTTATACATAAAAATTTTCATTAAAACACACAATTTTCATGACATCTTCGAGTATATTATTTGTAGTAATTGTAATATTTAAATATTTACACTATAAATCACAAAATTTAATAGTGCTTTCAATTGTAATTTGTTCAGAGGCTACGAATAGCACATTAACAAACTTGTGTAATCGTACTGCTTCAATTACCATTAACATTTATTCTGCTTACAATATCTAATAGTTGTGCCTTTTTAACGAACAGGGAAAAGGAAACATAATAAGTACAAATAACATAATAAATTAGGAAATATTATTACGTACAAATTCTTAATATTCGTTATACATATACAGAGTTTTATCGGCACTAATAAAAGTAATTATGAAATTTTAAATAATAAAAAAATACAGAAAGCAATTATAGTAGAAAAGATAGAAATTGCTATAGCAAATAATATTATGATATAATATGAATACGAAGAATAAATATCAATCGTTTATCTTTCATTTTCCCTGCATAAATTTTTACTAAATATGTTATGGATGAGTTTTACATGTTCCATGTTTCATTTTCACATCCTTTCTATATTATAATAAAGTTGAGAAATCTCGTAATAAATTTTATAAGTCAACAATTAATATGAAGCATTTGCATAAAATACAAAATTTTCGTTTACGCAAAAATATATTATAATTTTTGTGCATTTGCTTTAAACTTTGAATACAATCTCATACGCATATAATAAGCACATAATATTTTCGCTCACAATTTGAGTAAAATGCTTATTTCACCCTGAAAATTTTCAAAATATTCAAATAGAATATATCTTTGTTTAATCATTTATAAAGTGATTCTGTACATGAATTAATGATAAATATCTTGTGTCTAGGACAGTGTCATCATACAATGAAGAATATGTAATTTGAAATTATGATTTTAGATTTGTTCGTCCTAGTCGTAATACACAAAATAAATCTGATATAACTAAATGAAGTCCTTCTTGCTTGCTGAAATATATCGTTTATAAAACACATGAAAACAAAATCATATCAAAATTAATTTGTTTGTATTAAATAATTAATTATTTCTGACAAAGTTCAGAAGAATTATTAGAAAATTCATAGGGAGTAACTTTATATGTGCAACTACTATTTCATACTACAATTTTTAAGATCGCCTTGATTAATAATTGCAATATGTTGATTTGTTATTACATTAACAAATAGAATATAAAATTCTTAATTTTCTAACTGCAATATATATTTTTTAATATATTTGTTATTAGACTTGAACATTATATTGTATCATATGATGCATTATAATGAACTAATTTTTATTTAACAACAAAATAATGGTCCAGCAATATGCTCACCCTCTCCACTTCATAGTCGTCTGCTAAAAGAGCCTCTTCTTCATCATTGCCTAGATCATATTCCTCATCTCCAAGATCTTCGTCCAATAGGGTATCATCACTGAACAAGTAAAAACTTGAATAAAAATAGGTACAGCGATCATCACGTTAAAAATCTCTTTTAAATATATTTAATATATTTTTATATTATTAAAATATGTTTTTTTCAATTAACATACAATAAATACAATAAATACAATAAATTCGTGTTAAAATATGATAATAAAATATAATAGGAAATTCGCTAAACTTGTGGAAATGAATTATATACAACAAAAGGTAATCAAAACAATGTTTATTAAAGTAGCCATTAGTACATGATAAAAACAGATATTACTTTTATGGTTATCATATTTCTTTGATATCCTGCAAATACAATAGCTGTATTTTACGAAATGAATTTTAATTGCAAAACTAGCAAATGAATGATTCACAAAAAGATAGAATACAATGGATGATGGAAAAAACACAATGTACGTCACTATTAACAATGATTATAACTCTAACCTCAAATTAAACATAGCTATACGGAAGAAATAACAGATTTATAATTGTATATAAAATAATTCTGAGGTTAAATCAAATAGTAAAATTATATCAGAACATTAATTTTCTATAATGGAAAAATAAATATCTCTTACTGTTCCGACATTGTACATCCACTTCCTGATACTTAAAGAAAAGTCTGCAAACTGTGATGGCACCGAGACCCGAGATAACGAGCGTTGCGTAGCTCACATCGATTGTTACTTTCGAGGTATCAGCTTCCTATATCGAAATCTCGAAATAATATCGAATACAATATCATACAAATATAGCAATAGGGCATATTATTCCTGCCCTTGCACGTTGCATTAATTTCAAACACTACGTAAAATAAGCACACATATAAATTATTAATTTAATTATTAGCACTTTAATGGGTTAATACTATTATGTTTGACACGATTATGTTTGAATTTGTGCATAAGTAAATGCAAATAACTTAAATACACAATGTAATTTTAATATGTTTATATATGTATATGTACTCATACATGTATATACACAATATATGTCCACATATATTATAATGTTCAATTTAAAATTGAGAATGGCATATAATACAGGCTTATTGTTTCACAAATGCTTATATAAACATTCTACAAATAATGTTAAATTTTTATATTTACATAAACGTAATTTAAAGTTAGTACAGAACTTTTTCCATAGCAAGCCTAGTGTAATTTTAGGAATAGAATCTAGCTGTGATGACACAGCTTGTGGAATTGTTGATAATAATGGACAAATCTTAGGTGAAGCAATTAGTTCTCAACATCTGACACATTTGAAGTAATTAAAAAATTGTGTTACTAATTTTTCTTATAATTTTTATATAATATATTATAGAATCTTTTAAGATGATTTAGAATATAACTTTGATAATCATTGTTTAGTCTTGGAGGAATAATTCCATCAGTTGCAAAAGTATTACATAAAAATAATATTACAAAAACTTGTGAGAATGCATTAAGAGCCGCAAATCTAAAGTTAAAAGATATTGATGCAATAGCTACAACTGTAAAACCTGGTCTTCCTATGTCTCTTAGAGTTGGAACACAATTTGGAAAATATTTAGCGCAAATTGGGAAGAAACCTCTTATACCAATACATCATATGGAAGCTCATGCTTTAACAGCAAGAATGAACAGAGAGGTCTTTTGATAAAATGTTCATATTTAATATATTATAAAATTTGACTAATAAGGAAGATATAAACTAACTTTTAATTACAGATTGATTTCCCATATCTTGTTTTATTAGTTTCTGGAGCCCATTGTTTACTAGCAATTGCTGATAATGTAGATAAATTTTATTTACTTGGTAATTCTGTCAATAATGCACCTGGGGAGATGCTTGATAAGGTAATTATTGCATTGTTGATATCATCTCTTTTTCAACTATCATAATTTTGTTTACATATTTTTTAATATATTTTTAATTCACATAATTTAGATAATAAATAATAGTAAATGGGCTAAATTAAATTACTCTATAATTTTACATTTATAGGTTGCACGAAGACTCAAATTAAAAAATATTCCAGAATTTAGTACTTTAAACGGAGGCCTAGCTATAGAAATTGCAGCAAATAAAGCATCAAACATTGAGCAGTTTTTATTTCCATCTGTAATGACAAGATACTATAATTGTAATTTTAGTTTTGCTGGATTCTTAACTCTTTGTAGAAAGTACATTGAATTAGAAGAAAAAAAACATAACATAGTGGGTGATGCAGTGATTCCTGATGCATATAATTTATGCGCAGCACTTCAATTAGCTGTGGTAACACATATTTGTCATAGGACTCAACGAGCAATGGAATTTATTAATAAAATGTCATTATTTCCTAAAAATAAACGAACATTGGTATACCAAAAGTATTAACAACACTGCCTTAATTTGATATATATGTATGTTTAATATATATTGTTTATTTTTAATGAACAGGTTATATCTGGAGGAGTAGCATGTAATAATTTCCTAGCTAAAGCATTGAATATTGTGAGTACGGAATTAGGTTATAGCCTTATAAGAACTCCACCTAAATTATGCAATGATAATGGAACGATGATAGCATGGAATGGAATAGAAAAATGGATTGCAGATGTAGACATCATCAGAAATCCAGACGAAATTGAAAAAGTCGAAATAGAAAAGACGGCTCCACTTGGAGAAAATTGGATTGAAAAAGTAGAAGCAGCAGACTTAAGGTGTAAATGGATAAAAATAAAGAAAAAACTTTTCTAAGCAATTAAAAAAATAAAATGTCAGATACATTTATTGTTATGTTACAAAGGCTACTAATTACAAGGTTGTTACTTTTTCAGTCTGTACATACTGCTTAAAAAATATATGTTTTTGTTTTGATTATACAGTGTTTCATTATGAATAGGTTGTACTACCCGTAACGAAACACCGTGTAATTCGTTTAAATAAATATGATAAGTTATACAAATGTCGGCGCATATTGCTCCATTCGTTTTTTTAACTTTGTGCGTAAACAATCTTCATTTGAATCCATATCTTGAACGGAAATTTTTGCTTCTTCATATTTATCAATAATATGTCTAATCTTTGTTTTAATTTTACGTATCTCATCTGCATTTTGTAAAATTAAAGATGTTGTTATAATATCATCAAACTGCAATACTCTTTCTGGTTGTATCGATTTATCAAATTCTGAGAGAAATTCTGATAAATTATTTAATTTTAGTTTAATTTCATTATAGATTTCATTTGCTCCATTTGTATCCATTTTATTTACTATAATCATTGCAGGTCTATCTAGCAAATCAGGGTTATAAAGTTCAATTTCCTTATTTAATAAGAGCAGAGTTTCTAGGCAAGATCTATGTTTATGTCTTATAGAAAATTTACATCCCTGAATGTCTAAAATAAAGAGCAGTAATTTTGTTCTTTCTATGTGTTTTAAGAATCTATGACCCATTCCTTTATTAATATGTGCACCTTCAATTAAACCCGGTAAATCTGCAACTGAAATCTGTCTGTGATCTTTATACTTCATAATACCTATGTGCGGTTTTATAGTTGTAACTGAAAAAAATCATAATAAGTAAAAAAAAATAGCATACATTTAACTAGTAAAAAAAATAATGTGTTTCATACACAGTAAACTTACATGGATAATCTGCAATCTTTGATTTAGCTTTTGAGATTGCATTGAGAAATGTACTCTTCCCTGCATTTGGAAAACCTATCAAACCAACATCGGCAAGTAACTGAAGATCAAGAACTATAGTACGACTTTCACCTTTAAGGCCACAATAGCCTGTCGTTTCACATCCCCCTATTCCACCTTTAGCAACTACCAATTTTGTATCTTTTGAATCCATTGTACCTATATTTTAACAAATAAATATCATAAACAATCAAGAATAATTATTGTTATTTATTATTATATGTACATTACCAAGTTTAATGCGATTTTGGTCATAAACGGTGATACCAATTGGAACCCTTATATTTAAGTCTGTTCCAGGTATTCCAATGAGCCCTTTTTTGCTACTATCGCCCCCTGTTCCTGCTTTCAATTTCATGTTTTCTAGTTTGTATTTAACATTTCGCAATGTTAATCTTTCTTTTGAGACAAGATATACGTTTCCTCCTGCTCCGCCCATTCCACCATAAGCAGGTAATCCAGAACCGCCGGTGCCTCCAGTTACATGAATACGTAAACTGTCAATTAAGCCTTGTCGCATATATTTCCTTGGTAACTAAATAATTAATCCACAAATCCTTAATCTACATATTTGTAAACTATGTTTTCTCTACTCTATTACTATATTAATTGAATGAGAAGGGAATATTAAATATGTTAAGAGTAGATTACCTTTGCTGCATAATATAAAATTCGTGTTAATACAACCATTCTTTTTTTTATAAAAAGTATATATATATATAATGTTTGTGTTTATGTGCATATAAGATTAAATTCGGTTTGACTTTGCTTTTGGGGGATATAAAACTATTGATTTTTTCTTTATCATTTAATAGTTTTCAGCACGTAGAATCAAAAAATGCGAATCTTAACTTTAGATATCCAGCAGTTTAAAAGTTATGCATATCTAAAATAGAACGTTCATAGGGTATTTTATAGGTTGGTATAACGCCATTTTGTTTCTATCCATCATCTGATTGGTCTACACAGATGAGCATTGAACTGGCTACTGCTTCATCTAGTAGTTTGTACTTCATGGTTATCCATGAACAGATGGATTTTACCAGTCGACGCCAATTAGCAGCTGGCAGCCGCAATCATGTCTGTAGTGGATAAAATTAAGCATTATCAGCGAAATATTGAAAAATGTGACGATAATGAGGATAGGGTATGTATTATGCATTAATTTCCATATTCTTCAACGTATATGATGATGCAGTTTTATTAATGTCGTCGAGTTATAACCTCATAATGAAATCCAAACACGATTGTGACAATAAATTCTACATTGTTGTTCGAAAATTTCATTCATCTATATTATAAATTATGGAAGAAATATATTTATAAATTTGTGTAATATTTATTCTACTTTATTCTATTTTCATTTTGCTCTATTGCTCATGTAAAAAGCCAATCCTTTTTCAGAAAACAGAAGCATATATGTCTTTCACATCAATTTTATTTGTATCAATTTTAGCATTTATATGTTTGTGTGGTATTTTATTTATAATTGTTTGACAGAATAGTAGGTCACAATTAATGTATTGACTATAATATATTATTTCAATTGTGTTACAGATACTTCATTGTATTTCAAAACTATCTAATCTGCCTGTAACAGTGCAGCATCTTCAAGAAACTGGCGTAGGACGCACAGTAAATTCTTTAAGGAAATATGATGGTGGTATAGGAGATGCTTCTAAGGCGCTTGTTGCAAAATGGAAAGCAATGGTTGCTAGTGAAGGAACTAGTGAAGGCGAAGATGAAGATGAAGCATGTGTTCCTGATGCACCTGAGAGCTACAGTGACAGTCGTGAATCTCCAAAACCTGACAAGAGTCCTGAAAGGTATGATAGAAAGAAATATGACTTTTATATAATCTTAATGTATGAAATAGATATGTTGTATATACAACATTATATATTGTAGCATGTAATAGTTAAATGTTGAGATAAAATATAAAAATTCATTTTATAAGATGTAAGATATTTCTTATAATATTAAACATAATAATACCTCGTTCTTTCTAATCGTATTTTTATTTTATTTTATTCCATTTTATTTTATTAATTTTTAATTACATTCATATATATATTTTAAGTAAATATGCATTTAATTAATTCTTCAGGCATAAAACTGAAGGAAGTGGAAAACATATTCATAGGCATAAGTCAGAAAAGAATGAAATATCATGCAACAATAAATATACTTCCAAACATGAATCCAAATTGAAATCTGTTGAAGATCAGTCAATAAGTAGTAGTGATATTGCTAAAAATTCAAGTAGTGATCTAGAAAAACAAAAAAAGTATGATAAAACTAAACATAGCCATAAAAATGAATTGGGAAGTGACAAAAAATCTTCAAAGGATATTAAAAGTGCCTGTAAGAAAGATGAAACTCACAGTTCTAAACATCGTAGTCATAGTAAGTCTAATAACACAGAAAAACATTCTAATAGACCTACGGATAGTAGTAACTTACTGAAAAGTAGCGACGAGGCTCATAAACGCAAAAGTGATGATTCAAATATTATGAACAAAGAAACTAAACGAAGGAAAATTTCGGATAGTGACAGTGATGAAAGTAAATCTCATGTGTATCCTCATGTATCCTATAGTTTTGAAAAGCATAGTGGTAGTACCATATTAAATTCAGTTAAAATAAAAGAAGAGCCTAAGGATAAAGATATGTTAATTAAAAATGAAATTAAACACGAAAAGAAAGACTCTCATGAGAAATCAAAGAGCACCAGTAGCAAATATCGGACTGATTCATCTAGTTGTAAATCAAAACAGACATATGACAAACAGAAACATAAAATTGATATACATACAAATCATAATAAAGATGAAACTAAACATAGTGATCAACATTCTAATAAGGATTCTTCCGAATCAAAACATCACAGTTCCTCTTATAAGAAACATCATGATAAAAGCAAAAATAGATGTAAGAAAAAGGAGCATAAGGATGAGAAAGGTAAACATGAAAGTAAAAGCAATAAAGATTCAAAGCATTCGAAACATGGATCAAAAGAATCAAAGGATTTGGTAAAAATGAAGCAAGAAATTAATGGAGACGAGGGAATAGATTGTCATTCAGGTTAGTTTCTAAATATATTGTTTATAAATGTTTTTATTTAACATTGCCGAAAGAAGATGAATCTTTTATATATAGTCTCTAATATGTATAATATTTTATATCTTTCACCGTTATATCCATTTTATAATTTCTTAAATATTCAGCAAATTAAGTATCGGTAAAATATTTATTTGTTTAATAAACTAGTTCTTTTATTTTACTATTTTAAATCATTATTTTTGAAAAGTGTTCTATATAGTGTTTTCTTGTATACAGGTGCTAGCTTTGCAGAAGCATTGGGTATGTGTACAATGGCTCAGACATCTAGAAAACGTACTAACAACTCTCCAAATACAAGTACAGCAAAAATGTTCAAAGCGGAACAATCAACCGCAAGTAATAAAAAGATAGCAGTGAGAAGTGAATCAACAAGTGATACTTTACAGGTACTTTGTGCTATATAATTGATAACATATTATATTATTTAAGTTACAGTATATAATATAGTAATATAAATATAAACATAATGCACATTTTCTATTATAGACACCATCTCTTTTAACGACAAATATGAAGTTAGAGCCATTAAGTGTAGACTTGGCATCTACATTACCAGAGATTAGCCCTAATTACAAGCCACTGCCATATACTAATCCTGCTAATCGCAAAGAAGAAGATAAAGCTCTTACAGATGTAATGTATGTTAAAAATCAAAGGTATGTTTTGTATTACTATGAAGATATATATATATATATATATATATATATATATATATATATATATATATATATATATATATATGAAAGCAATATGTTCATTTTTAATTTTAATTTTAATTTTAATTTTAATTTTAATTTCAAAGGACAAAAGTATATTCAGGAAATAAATCTGGTTATACAACAGTACCAACTTTGTTTGAGATATGTACAAGGGTATTGATAGAGAATATCGATGGTAGGTTATCTATGAATTTTTTATGAAATAACGTATAGCGATCATTCTATAAAAATATTCTCTAAGTATTTCTTTCATTTGTTATATGTAGCACTTGAATTTACTGGTGGTGTGCCTTTTGATATCATAAAACCTGTTCTTGAACGTGCAACAGCAGATCAGTTATTTATGTTGGAACATTATAATCCCTATTTGGTTGAAGACACAGATAAATTATGGCAATATCACTGCAATCGCGAATTTAGAAATAAACAGAGAGAAGAAATGGAAACATGGCGTGAGATGTATATGGTAAGTAGATTTAAAACGAATATTTCGCCTTATTTATAATATCTTAGTTTATTTCATATTCATTATTTCATATTCTTTTATTATTCAATAGCGATGTTTGGACGAACGAGAAGCAAAATTGAAAACGCTTACAGCTAATATAAAACAATCAATAGACAAATCTGTACCAGTAAGATCCACTAAACTTGCATATGTAGATAATGTTGTTAAGCCTCCAAGAAATGTTCTTAAAAAGCAAGCTAAATATGGCACTGCAAATTCTGTACCTAATACTGCATCCAGTATAAAAAAGAAATTAATTAGTGGTGGAGGACCAACAGCTGCTACAAATATTTCTGTTCCATCACCACCTGTATCACGTACAAAACCATGTAAGTATTTTTATACATGATGATAAATTACCTACATATTTTATAAAATATTATACATGTATATACGATAGAATATCCTGCATGATTGAGGCATATAAAAAGGCCAGCTGAATATCTCGGCTGTCCTTGGTG